>JAPYZS010000140.1:0-125674 GCA_030522925.1 Trissolcus japonicus | reverse complement strand
GTATATACATCAATATCTCGATATAAATATCATATAAAAAACATTAATTATAAAAAAATATTAAATAAATAAAATTTTATTTTGGTCCATAACGAGTACTGATCGACGCCCGACGCCAGTACTGGACCAGTACAGTTTTGCGACACTTGGCTACCAGAGCTGTGCCAGAGTAAAACGTCGTCACATACCAGTATCGCCCAGCGTTTGTCAGTCAACGGTCGGCTAAGCGTCGTTAGTACTCCGCCAGTATTCTGCCGTTCGTAAATGTCTACATGGAATATTTTCAGGTTGGTGTCCGAATTGTTTTCTGTCGATTTGAAGTGGAAAAAAAAGGTCTTTTATAAAAAAGAATTATAAAAGTTACTAATATTTTTTTCCTTTTTGTCGGACCATTGTATTTTCACATTTTCATAATGTATAAAAATGTATTTCCAACTTAGTTTAGATAGTAACTACATAGCCACTGGTAAAAAACATCACCCCTGTACAATGATTTCTTTCATTGCTTCCGGTCATCAAAGGAAATCATTAAACGAGCGTTGCAATGAATGAAGAATTCTCATTAAATACATTAAGAAGTCAATGATTTCTGATGAAGAAATCTAAGATTTGACTTGACTTTCTGTTGTAACAAAATGCACCTATTATGTTTTCATAGATAAAGTATACATTTTATACTTTTCTCAATTATCGAAAATTAAATTTTATACTTTTATACTACTGGCTTTTGAAAAAAAAAATTAAAAATACATGGTACAAATTTTGTTTTGGTTGTATACAAAATGATCATGTTTTTGGTTTTTTGAGGAAATTATGGTGAACACATGTACAGTTGTTTTAACTTAAACCATGTGTATGTCAGTGCATTCTAATTAAACTTTTTCTACAGTAACTTGAGAACGGATATTTTTACATGTCGTGTCACTCAATGGGTCTTCTGGCCTACATAAATTTTAAGAGAGAAAAATAAATATTTTTACCATAGAGGTATTTTAAGAATACAAAAGTGACCTTAATTTCAATTGCTTAAAACATTCATTTTTAACATAAAACTAACATTCTCATAATTACAATTTGCAAAAAGAAACTTTTATTTTAATTTGTTTGCGAATCGAAGAAGTAACTAAATGAAAAACTGTGCACAATGAATCAGAGATTAGAATTGATTGATTGAAAATGACAAATATGATACGAAATACACAATGTAAACTTACCATCAATTTTTATAAGGATTGTTTGTTTCTTAAGGAAATTACAAAAAACGCGTCAATCAATCAGACAGAAAAAAACTCGACTTGGAGAAATGTACAATCGAATAGATCGTAAGTAGAACATTGAAGATAAATTGTGTATAGTCTAGTTGATAAACTAAATGTTACACAATAGTATTTGGAGATATTATCAATTAACCAAACAAGGCTCGCACAGTTCATTGAATTTCCCATGTTTATACTTATCACTCAAGTAAATTTTGCCATTCATGTTTTTGTATTAATTTTATGTTCCCTTATTTACATTTCTCAGTGCGAACCGTCAAAACAAAATTAACTTGTTTTCCAATTGTCGATAAACTTTTACAGTCCATCTGATATAATCTGTTCTCTTGATATGGTGAACATGAAATAATTTTCTCAGATCGTGTATGACGCCTTTCTAGTGAGTACGTCCCGTAAAGGACTACGAGTCTGTGGGCGCCATATAAAACTGCGGCAGGTTTGTTTCCGCGGTCCAGTCTATACACTGCTCGATAACTAACGAACGTGGCAGTGGCCTCAAACCACGCACATGATAAAACCATTGGTTCTTTTTTTTTTAATTAAAGAGTATGTGAACGGTTCCAAAAAGTGATTTTCGGGTTTCGCTTGAATAAAATTAAGGAAAATTGTCAATTCTCAAAATGCGCGGAATTTTGACCCTCATCTTCTTCGTGGCCGTTTGCGCTATCACCAATTCGAACCTCGTTATTGATAAAGGTATAGGATTAATAATTAAATGTCCCTATCATTTGAATGAATTAACGTTTTTTTAATTAAAAAATTGATTTCTTAATTAAATTCAGTATGCAATTTAATATTTTAATCAACTTTTTGTCAATTGGATGATTGAATTAAATTTTAATGATGAGATTATGATAACAAGATAAAATGTGATTCCAAAGATATAATTTTTAAGTCTGCGTTTACCAGACAATGCGTAAATGTTACAAAATAGAACAGAAACGTACAATTACATCCTTACACAGAAAGAAATATTGCAGCGGTCAATCAATTCTGCAATCAGACTTGTGAAATCATTGGATGACATCTTAAAAAATTGAGCGATTTTGTATGGTGAATTTTAGTACATGCGTATAACATTGATACAGTTGATAAAAAAGTTGTTTACATTACTTGGTTTTTATAACAATCATTAGTAAACGTGTAAAATGTTGTAACCGTATTAATTAGTAACAATTTTCCAACATTTGGAAAGATACAAAGTATCCAAAAATATCTCAAGAGAAAGATTCAATTTTGCTGTACCATCGAAGTAATGTGTTTATGCGATGAATTTTCGTGTTCTATATATTTATATGCAATCATTATAAGGTTAATGAAGCAGTACTATACATACGCCTACAATGTTTCCAATCGGGTGTAGAATAATTAATTGAGCCGATGCCGAATAATTATCGTAACATCTTCGATAATACAATTGATAATAAATAATTATTACTTTTGAATGATCAACTATTTACATAAATTAGCATTGAAATCGTCATTAATTTGTTTCAGATTTATCAAAAATCTTTCAGAAAGCTTCTGAAGAAGATGAATTCGCGATTGTGGTCAAACATATTAGACAGAGGAAGAAACAAAGTCCGGACATTGAAACTCTTTTTGCAGTTGAATATCCAAAAACTCATGTAAAAGTTCTTATAATGCTTGACAGATTGACGAAAAGATGTAAGTTCAATTGCAACAATTAAAATAATTAATATTCAATCACTTGTTTATTAAAAGTTGCCTGATTTATTTTTGATCTATTTTTGTGTTTTCAAGTGATATTCGAATATCTGGAGGACAGTCAATCTCGAAAAGAGCATTTAGTGGTGGATAGTTTCAATGTATCAGAATACATCAAGACTTTGGTCTTGGTCGTCCATCAAAAGAAGCCGCATGCGAAAATTGATCTTTATATTAATTGCATTTATCAAGGAACCATTTGGAATAATGCAAAAAAAACTTTCAGAGAATTGACCGAGGCACTGAATAATCCTCATGCGGAAGTGGTAAGATAATAATCGATATTTTTTGTCAAATATGTGAATAATTGTTATTGAGAGAAAATATATCGCGTCAAACAAACTGCCCGATGAAAAGTACAGCGACAAATAAATATCTGGAAAAAAATGTAAAAAGTACAACAATACACATTTTAGATTTTAGTACGGTTTTACGAATCTGTTAGTAGAACGATAAAGGTCAATGATCTATAAAACATTTCATCAATCAATCAATTTTTTGCTAACAACGGTACAGCCAAATTTAACCGCAGTTTAAATACTGGTTAACGTTCAATGGAAAGCATTTTTATAGGCACACGATTTATTCTTTATCATAAAATCATAATTCTTATTAAAAATTTTGGTTAAAATATGAGAAGAATTGTTTATAAATCGGGATTAAGCAATCACCTTAAGTTATGTATTTGTGTTTTAGCCTCGCGACGTTCGTGGGAGTTACGTGTCTAAATATGGCTCGTAATAAGTATCGGTTCTGATTTTACATACGCCAACCGTTAGAATTAGTTTTCCATTTCATTACATTAGTACACTTTGTGAAAAATATGCTCGGAATACAATAAAACCCCTAGATTAGTTTGTTGATTGCTAATTTTTATATCTTTCAAATATTTTTAATAGTGCAGTGCGTATCGAGATAAAATTATTTGTGAACAAATAATTAAACATAATATTTTTAAAAGAGAGATTCAACATTTGGATTTAAATAAATTTACATTTTATAATAACAGTCTCATTACTTTTCAGTTCAAAGAGAAAAAGTATCACACTAAAATCCATTACTCTTACGAGATCGATGACATTTTAAGTGCAGAAAATTGTCCTCAAGTTTATTCAAACGGGTTGTTAGACTTGGAAGATACACAAAGCAGAGACTTGAACATGACTAGCAGAAATCGAGTTCGACGCAGAGGAGACATTCCAATGATTGATGTGGAATCAACCAGTACGTACCGTTTTTTGCGTTACATCGCATTAACGCATCAAATTGAGACTCAAATTTTTATTTGCTGTAATCAGCATTTTTCAAAAGGTGGATCCAATTGATATGTATGCTTGATTTTTTACAGTTTGCGTCGGAGGAGAACTGTTAATCAAAACTTTGAATCGTCTTATAGAAGCTACAAATTTAATGTGGAAAGAAACTGAATTAAATGTAAGTAAAAATGTTGTTTCAGCCATATTTTTTTGCAATAATTTGTCTACTAATTGTATATCTAATTTGATTTCAGACTCGAGAAACACGTCGAATTCGAGAATTATTGGAAAATTGTGCAGCTTGTCACGAAGTTCCCAGTAAGAATGACATTTCAATCGTTAAGATCAGACAAAATTTTTGTTTATTGATCATTTAATTTTTTTCTATTATATTGTTCATTTTAATCTAATTTGTTTTAAATTTATTTCAAGCGCCAGCACCTCCAAGGATTAGCTGCACATTTAATTCTCCTTGTTTCCCTGGTGCCCAATGTCGCGACACTCCAAATGGACCCGAATGCGGTGCTTGTCCGCGAGGACATGCTGGAGACGGTCGATATTGTAGACGAGTTCCCTCGTGTTTGGATAGACCCTGTTTCCCTGGTGTACAATGTCATAATACAGATGAGGGATACAGGTGAAAAACACTGGCAATTCATTTTTTGCACTTTAAAAAGTAAATTTTACTACCCAAATGCGATTTTCAGGTGTGGCGCTTGTCCGGCAGGATACATTGGAAACGGTGAACGATGTGAAAGACGACGAGGTTGCGATCATAATTCTTGTCATCCTGGAGTTCAGTGTCACAGTATCGATGTCCCACCTTACTTCAGGTGTGGGGGATGTCCTGAGGGTCTCACCGGTAATGGAACAACATGTTACGATATTGATGAATGCGATTTGGCTAATCCTTGCGATCCCCGAGTTAGATGCGAAAATCTCTATCCAGGATACAGGTAATTTTTTAAATGACAACAGTATAAACAATTCACAGTATAAAAGATTTTGTAATAAACTTTATTCTGTTTTTAACAAGTTAATTATTAATGACTATAATATTTTTAGGTGCGATCCTTGTCCTCCCGGATTTACTGGCCCATCTTCAGAAGGAAAAGGATTGGATTATGCAAGACGTCACCGTCAAATTTGCGTTGACATTGATGAATGTAGCGATGGTCGCAATGGAGGTTGCACTCAACATTCCCTCTGCACCAATTCAGAGGTGAATTGCCCGTGAATGATTACACGCTTGTTCTTAAATATGTAAACTAAATAACTTTGTTCGTGAATTTTTTTACTTTCATTTATATATTCCAGTTGTAAAATATTAAAATTGATAATATAAATGATATATAATATAACTTAATGCACGTCTTAAGATAAATATACATGTGTTACCTACTTTCTTCTGTTGTTCCTAAAAACAAATTTTACCACTTGAGGTGAGCTGATAAACATACATGTGCGTAAAAGGAAGTGTCAAGGACTTTGTTCATAGGGATCATTCAGTTGCGGTCCCTGCGAAAGTGGTTATATCGGCAATCAAACTATAGGATGTCGTCCCAACCATGGCGTTTGTCCTGATATGATTACCATTTGTGATGCCAACGCCGAATGCATCTGCATCGATACCGATCAATACACTTGCCGGGTAATTATTTGATTAATAATTTTTTTTGTAATATTAATCGGCGAAAGATTAAAAAACAGTTACTCGTAAAAAATCAAATTAGAAAAAAAATATTGTAATGAAACATTTTTGATCGCGGTAATAAAGTTAGTCTTGAACAACATTGGAAGATGTAATAAAATACTTTTATCACAAAAAAAAATTATCACAAGGTAAGTAGTATTATATAATGAACTGTTTATCTAGGTATAATAATGATTGGTCGAATCAGACAAATTATTTTAAATTAGCTAAAAATCAATAAACAAGTTGAACTCTATTTAATAATACAATTTAACAAATCAAGTTGTAAATCATGTAGTAATGAAATGAATATTATTTTCAGTGTCGAGTTGGTTGGGCTGGAAATGGTTTGAAATGTGGAACTGATTCTGACAGCGATGGTCATCCAGACATGAGTCTACACTGTCGTGAACCAAGGTGCCGAGCAGATAATTGTATTCATACTCCAAACAGCGGTCAAGAAGACACGGATCAAGATGGACAAGGGGATGCATGTGATGATGATGCCGATAATGATGGAGTGATGAATTTATCAGACAACTGTCCTTTGGTTTACAATCCTGGTCAAGAGGATTCTGATAGAGATGGGCCCGACAAGCATGGCGATGCTTGTGACAATTGTCGGTCAATAAATAATCCAGATCAGAGTGATATTGATAGGGATGGCATTGGCGACGCTTGCGACAATGACATGGACAATGATGGTATAGGTTTACTTATTTTTATGATTTAACTGATTCACTGACACTCTTGACAATCATTCTATGCTTTTTTTAGGAATACCAAATCATATTGATAATTGTCCAAAGAAAAGGAACGAGAAGCAAGAAGATAAGGATCGAGATGGAGTCGGTGATCTGTGTGATAACTGTATCCATGACCATAATCCGGAGCAAAAAGATCATGACGGTGATGGTGTCGGAGATGCTTGCGACACGAACAATGACAGGGATAAAGATGGTATTCAGGATGATGTAGATAATTGTCCAGATGTTCCAAACGCTGGTCAAACTGATTCAGACAACGATGGAGTAGGAGATGATTGTGATGATGATGCTGATAATGATGGGGTTCCTAATCATCGGGATAATTGCATCTATGTATATAATCCGGATCAGTTGGATTCGAATCGTGAGTATTTTTACATACATTCTATTTCCTCTTTGTATCAAGTTGAATGTAATCAGCTATAAATTATGATTAGGTGACAACATTGGCGATGCTTGCTGGAATGATTATGATAATGATACTGTGATTAATATTCACGATAACTGTCCGAATAATAGCAGAGTACACACGACTGATTTCCGAAACTTTGAAACGATCGCTCTTGACCCTGAAGGTGAAGCACAAACTGATCCCAAGTGGATCATCCATCATAATGGTTCAGAAATCTTACAAACTATGAATAGTGATCCAGGGATTGCAGTTGGTAAGAAGAATTAGTAACATACTATTATAAATTATAATTAAGATGTTTATACTCATTGATAATTTTTGTTTAGGTTTCGATAGTTTTAACGGAGTTGACTTCGAAGGTACATTTTTCATTGGCAGCAACATCGATGACGACTATGTGGGATTCGTTTTTTCGTATCAGAATACTCGCAGATTCTACACAGTGATGTGGAAAAAAAATACTCAAACATACTGGCAAGCCACTCCATTTAGAGCGGTTGCTGAACCAGGGATACAATTGAAATTGGTTTATTCGGAAACTGGTCCGGGACAGATGATGAGGAACAGTCTCTGGCATACCGGCAACACGGATAATCAAGTTAAAGTACTGTGGAAAGACCCCAGAAATGTTGGATGGAAAGAACGCACGTCGTACAGATGGCATTTGATACACAGACCAAGAATAGGATTGATGAGGCTGTGGATTTATGAAGGTTCAGATTTAGTCGCAGATTCAAAGAATATCTTTGACTCAACGCTCAAGGGAGGAAGACTCGGTGTATTTTGTTTCTCACAAGAAATGATCATTTGGTCTAATCTGTGGTATAAGTGTCGTGGTGAGTTAATATATGAAAAAAATACTTATTACGAGTGAGTTGATATATGAAAAAGATTCGATTAATTTTTTCTATTAAATTATGATTCATTTTTTTTGCAGAGGGCGTTCCAGAAGAAGTTTACCGTGAATTACCACCAAATTTACAAAAACTTATCAACATTGACCAAAATCGCATCGGACTGCCATCTTATTTCTAAGAACGAAACCTTTTTTTGCTAGTTATGTATTAAAATTATTATGCCACCACCAAAATATAATTCATAATTTTTTTATACAAAACATAGTAATATATGCTGTGTACTTATTTAAAGATATTTAATAAGTATTAAAAATTCGTTTCTCTAATCAAATATATTTATATGACAACAATTTTTATTTCTACATATTAAGACTGTGAAATATTAATTTGTATGAATTTTTTTGAGACAAATTTTTAAATTGATCACAGTACCAAAAAGTATATTTATTGTAAAATTATAGATTAATATATTTTCTATCAACATTTTTAAATGAAATATGAATCGTGGATTTGTGTTAGAATGCAAATATACGTACGCTATTCTTGTATCCACAATGATTTCTGGTTGGAGCGAAGAAGACTCGAAAAATAAGAAACATCAAGGTCTTATCTTACCAAGGTAGTTTGTTGGGCGGTTAGTTTTTAATATTCCACCATAAAATACTTGTTGGACAAGACCTGTTCTAAAATGCGAATCTTGTTCAGCAAACGTTGACTGCACGATAGTGTAGTCTTTCGCTATACGTTGTTATAAACGGATGTACAACATTTACTGTAACCGTGAAAAGTGCGAAATTAATTGTGCACGGTTGATTTTGGGAACCATTTAATTCACACCGTAAGCAGTTCGCATTTATTCATTAGAAAAGCAAAATAATTCTTCACGCGTAATTTTATATCAGTATTATTCTATGATATACACAAGTTTCTTAATGTTGGAGGTCAAGGCTATAGCCACGCGGTCATTGGAAGAAATACGATTGATTCATATTACTTTTTTCTTATATTTGCTATGGGAAAAAAATTATTTATTTCATTTTTAAGCATAATGCACTAATAAAGTATAATCATTTTTCTTCATTTGTTAAAAAATGTTTCCGAATAAAGTTGAATAGACCAAACAATTTTTTTTTTTCAGATAGAAATGATGTTTATCATTTTCATCATGGTTCTACTAGCGCTGCTAGCGCCTAATCAAGCGTCTGATTCATCATTGTACACTATTAATTTCAACGATGGCATCCTTAAGAGTATAATCCCGCAAAAAGATAAAAAAATCGAGGATCTTGACCTTTCAAGTATGGGGATTCGTCAAATCGAGCCTCAAGCATTCGACCAATTAACGGAATTAAATACATTAATTCTATCCAACAATTCACTTGTGACCTTACCAGAATTCCTCTTTGCAAATCTCACACAACTTAAGCAACTTTCCTTATCAAGCAACAAGTTGCACAGTTTGGAGAATTCCCTCGTTGGTTTACACAACTTGGAGATTTTAAATTTATCATACACCGACATTAGACACCTTCGACGGGGACACTTATTCAGTTTACCTTCAACAGTAAACATCATCACCGAGGGAAATATATTCGAAACCCTCAGCAACGTTGCGTTCGACAATCCATTTTTGAAAAATACAATTGACTTTTCTCTTCCTGATGATAAACATTTTGCAACACCAGAAGCAGATTACTGGAAAATGAGTTCACATTGTGAATATGATTTGATATCTAAACTAATGAAATCTCATCCTCTACGGGAAACGGAAAAGCACCTAGAGAGAAATATCCGAGTGAAACTTTGTTCCGAGGACGGCATTGTCAGCAGTTTAGAAGAAATAGAAAAGGATGAAATAATATCGGACAAGTGCGTTGAAGTTCCCATTGATTACGAAAAGCGCAGGATAGTAGCAAAAAATTTGGCGATCGAAGATTTCGATCGTGATTGGTATCGGTTGCAAAAGTTGCGAATGTTGGAGTTGGATTTGTCACAAAACGATATCACCGAGTTAAGCAAGGAGTTACTTAATGATTTGCCAGGGGATTTGATTTCAGTCAATCTTATGAGCAATAAGATCAAGACTATCAGAAGTCATGTCATTGAAAATGGCCATCTTAAAACGTTGATTTTGTCTGATAACGTAATTAGTAAAATTGAGGAGGGAGCTTTTGAGAACACGAAATTAACTGGCCTCTATCTATCAGGTAATAAAATCAGGTGCTTAAAGTTCTGCAAAAGTTTGCCCACAACTTTAACTGAAATCAGTTTGGGTGCGAATAGCGTTGAAAGAATCGCCGAAGACGTGTTCTCTGGACTACCAAATCTTTTTTATTTGAACTTACGAGAAAACAAGATTGATAGATTAAATAAAAACGTGTTTCGTGGACTGCGCTCGCTAACTATTTTAGACATCACGAAGAATAATATGAAGTCGGTTGAACCGGGATCATTTCGTAATTTGTACTCGTTGAACGTTCTGAATCTGTATAAGAATTCCATCTCTTATCTTGAAAGAGGAACTTTTGAAGGTTTAGCATCACTGAAAACTTTGAACCTCGCTTGGAATAAAATAGAGAATGTAACAAAATTTTCCTTCGCCGATCTTCCATTAACACTGGATTATTTATACTTAGACTTTAACGAGATTTACGAACTGGAAAGCGCCAGTTTCATGACAGTCCCGAGAATAACTTTGTCGTTAGACTCAAATAGGATTCAACGCATCTCTAAAGGTGTTTTTGACACTCCATTTTTGCAGAACCTTCATCTTCACAACAATTCGTTAAAAGTTATTGAAGCTGATGCGTTCATCAGAACTCCTTATTTGAAGAAGTTATGGCTCGGCAGTAACAGCATTCAAAAAATTGAGAAAGGAATGACACGAAATCTAGGATACTTGAGCATCTTGGACATATCTAAAAATCCCATTAAAGTATTGGAGAACGGAATATTTTATGGGCTGCCGAAAGTTCGCGGACATTTCGTTTATTTCGGGGAGAATGAGATTGAAGTTATTGAGGGAGGCTTGTTCGAAGATTTTACAACGTCCGCACCGTCTTCAAATTATTTGTATTTAAAAAGTTCTTAAGAAAAAAAAAATGAATACAAAAAGTTGACGCAGTGCTACGAATCATATGTAATGCAACTTACATACACTTTTATGTAAAATCAATGCTTCAATAAAAATGATATCAACGAAAAACTGAATATTTTCTACTGATGTGTGTTTGATTTGAAAGTGTTTATAGAACTGTTTTCATTCCCTTTTATGTTCGTGTCTAAAACGCTGTCATGCAATTTTAGAAGGATAAAAGAAAAACTGACGCTAATCATTTTTATTTCGTTTATTTCAACAATTTCATAATAACGTAATAATGTCAATAATATTACAATACTGCGGTTTTATTCTCATCAGATAACAGGAATTCTTTTCGTATCAATTAACGCATCGCCTCGAAAATGAGCCCAGTATAGAAATATAACAATATTTTTATTATGAATATTATTTTTTTTTTATTTTCAATGTATTGTTTTATGATTTATACTGTGTATTGAACCAGGCTATTATCGAGGCATACAATAGTGTAAAGTAGATAAGTGAGATCAGGAGAATTTGAATAATTGCATCGTCTCACCGGCGAATTGTCATCTTACATGCAATTAGAAATATTTAGTTCTCATTTAAGATGAATATTTGTCAGTTATATTCAAATTAAATCGCTTCTCGTAATGTGTGCTTTGATATACATTGGCTGTAATGAATGCAATGATTGTTGTTTCAAGTCGCGTCGCAGGTAAGTCGATGCGTTCGCTATTTTACATTAAAATATTGGGAACCGAAGTACCAGAGGATGTTGAGATGGTAGTAATTGGCTTTGATTCTTTTTTTTTTTTTTTTTTTTTTTCAAGTGTTCATATACTCGGAAGCACAAGTTTTCCCGTCTTAATCATCACTCATTCTTTGATTGACCCCCTCATGAAACCCCCTTTTTACATTGATCTGTACCATAAGTTACGTTTGAGATATTAGAGGTTTTAATGTATAGAGAAAGTGACTTGGCGATAAAGTGTTTCGTCCCTAATCCCTAATAATGCTCTACACTTGAATCATCTCTATAAGATACGGTCATAGTATCGCGTGTTTTTTACACTAACACTTCTATGTGATTATCGTCTATCTGCCTTTCATGTAAGTATATATAATTTATTTTAATCCTTAAACTGTAAACGTTTTTTTTTTCAGCGCCCTCAAACCGCAACGGTGGACAATTTTATTCATTTAATCATTTATAAAACGGTGAGCTTGCGTGAAACATTTGCGACAAGAGGGAAATGAATTGTATCAATTGAATGAATAACAAGGATGGTGTTAAAAATTATAAAAATCTCCCACTTTTGCGGTCGGCCAGGTCCTGATTATTTATATTAATTGGTTACCCACATTTTTGTTTATACGAACATGATTTTAGCTTTCAATTTTTTTAAATATGTATAATTATGTTTAGCAGTACTCGTTTAGTTTATTTTTTTGGTTTATGTTTAAATATTGAGGTTACAATTTTTTTGTTATTTTTCACCATTTTATTATTTTTATCGTCAATGTTTTATGCTAACTCGATAACGCCATTATTACCATACGTCTATCTACTGGATAATCGCAATCGAAAGAGCCAACGAAGCATTTTTTGTGTTATGTTAGATTTTGTCGTATTCGCGTTTGAGCTATAAATGTATTAGGAAAATTTCGTTCGTTCCATCGGGAACGAGTTGATATATTATTTGTTAGTGTATATAGAAATGATTATACACTTGATGATTTCTGTATTTTTACTACAATTATTTCGGTAAAAATGTATTTTATACTTCAACGTAAATTACACAATCACGCAGCTACCGATAATACATTTCATCAATTGTATTATATGCAACTGCGCTTCTTTTTATATTAAATATGTATATTTCTTATATGTATTAAAGTATCGCGAGGACGCACACGAGCCCCCTTTCGTTTATCGTATTAATCGTCGTGTAAAAATTACAGTCTAGCGTACGTATCAGTTTAATCATAAAGCTAGAGATTTTATCGTCACCGGTGAAATCACTTCATAATTTATTTAATTATTTATTGATTGTCAAAAATAATTTCAGATTATCATTTTTATGTATAAATAAAAAAAGTATTATTTTTTGATTATATGATCATGAAAAATAAACGAATGAGCTACAGTTTCTTTCATTGTATCTAATAAGTGATGCATGCAAAATAAATATCTGACATATTTAGAGATAATGTGAGAAGTTGAAATTCACCAGCTCCAACAAAACCTTTGCGGCGATATCATTTGAAAGTCGTAAAAATATACTTATGCACAAAAGTGTAATGTTAAAAGTATACCGTAAACATTTCGAAACAATCATCATTCATATCAGTTTCCAATGAACCCTTCAGTTAAAAACAATTGCATTTATCTTGTTCTTTTAATTTATTTTACAGATGTTTAAAAAGTTCAAATGGTCTTTTCACTTTTCTCTTTATTTTATACAAATCTGTTCTTTGAAAAGAATAATATTCACCGTAAAGAAACATTCCCCTAAATCTTTTTTTACAAATGTTGTCTTTTTACTTGTTTATATACTCGAGAATTCGTACATCGCATTAGCAACAATGTTAATTTATTTCTACGAACGCGGTTGGCTCTTTCAGCAATAAGCACACGCGTTGTTACACGACTTGAATGTGTAAATTTGCTAAAATTTTGGCACTTGAGCTTGCATATCTAATAAATTTTTTTGTTGTATGTTAACGACGCTGTGATTTTTTTCTTTTTTTATAATTCATTCATCACATTTACCCATCATGAGGACTAGTTTTTTCTTTTATTTATGTGTATCAGTTTTTGTTACAATTCTTCATTTTCTTGTGATTTCAATCGGGCGTCTTCTTGCCGAATTTTGTAAAATTCGTGTCACAAAGTGAAATGTCATTTCGTTTTTGCTAAAAAATTTATATCGAAGTACTGCATAAGAAACAATATGGGAAAGTTGCAATCGTAATTCAAAAACTTATTGCATTTGAATTAAAAAATTATCATTTCAGGAAGTTTGTATAAATGTTGATGACGTTGATAATAAAAAGAATTGATAAAAATACTGCCAGGTGAAGTAAAACTTTGGAAGCTTCCGTTTGAACATTTAATAAAAAACAGACCATAAATTTTGAATTTTAAAAATGATTAAACTTTTTATGTCTAATAAATTTTTTCATTACAACTGCTGTCCAATATACCGTGTTAATGTACTCTGTGAACACAATCGACTATACCTTGGAGGACACTTGTATCGCATTTATACTCATAAATTACAGAAAGGATTATATTATGTACATGGAAAATACTGTCACCCGCAAACAATCACACGGAACCTCATTTTTTTAACTTAAGGTCTCTTACTGAATTCATTTATCGAATAACAACCGGGCATGGTTATTCAAAAATCAACATTATTCAATCTAAATGTTGACGTCAAACTTTAACAGTATCGCAAAATAAAGACAACAAAATTATATGCAGAATAATTAGTTAAAAAAATAATAAAATTCATCTAATGTTGAAAATCATGAAATATCAATTTATAGTTTATTAAGCTTGAACAATATTTTTATTTTACAAAAGCGATTCTTAAGTACAAACTACCTGGCAGATACCTATAATTAAAGACTACACAACTTATTCAATAGATATGAGAAACTATTAAAGTTTCGTGAATCAACATTTTTTGCAAAAGTGTCTATCAGATACAACATTTCAAATGCTTACGTACAATTTTTTGTTGTATTTGTCACATAAATTCGTCATTTCATAACAATTTTTTCAATCTTTGCTCGTTTGAAACAGTAATAAAATATACTGATGATTAACATTACTAACATCACAATGGTTTTTTTTTCACGAACTTTCGTTAACAAACTGGTAGAGTTTGCTGAAAGTTGCTAATACTTGTGTCTTTCAAATATTGTAGTCACTTAATTTATGATTAGTGCAATTTTAAATTCAACTTTTTATATCGTGGTTAAGACATGTCTGTCCATGTCAATACACCTAAAGGAAAAAAATGAACGCTTCATCGAGCAGGAATCAACTATGAGCAAATTTTCAAGACAATTATTTTCCTTTTCGATGCAACCCCATTTTTTCAATTTTTAATCGAGTGATCAAATAAATTGTGAGTTTAAACAATCAATAAATTCACTGTTCAATCAATTAATAAAATTCAGGTGATACACTGTGTCATGAATACATATAAAAATTTCAATTCAACACTTCTTTTATCGAAATGAATTTGGAAAATATTTAAGAGACCTTAAGAAACCAAGAAAAAGATTGATTCGTAGATTCGTGTCACAAGTTATCATTTTTCTGTTCTTTTTTCTTAATTTTTATTTCCTTATAAAACTCGTGGATTCAGATTAGTGTTAATGGTTTCTTATTTAACTTAAATAAAATTTGTACAGAAATCCAGGATGGTAACAGCGATTGTCCTTATGAATGCAACGTTGAATCTAATTTCGACTTTATTAGACACAATCAAAACGTAGCAATACTGCGACAAAGTTACGCTGATAAACCTGTTAGAACTTTTTCCATCATAGTTTACTGAGAATCATTTACCAAGCAATAAATTATTTTAAATGCGAAACAGCAGAGCGCAATTAATGCGAACTTTTTTCCACACTGTGACCAACTATTAATTCAGATAAATTTTCATTAAAATAAACAGTGACTCCAAATCGTCGAGTTGCTACTTGGTGTAGCCACAAAACTTGAAAAATGCATCAAACGTGAATAATTAAACTGTGGTCTGGTCATAGCATTATATATTCACACATAAAAGTTGGATGATATACGACGAATGGAATAAAATTTAGCAGAACGAAATAGTGTGAAATTTGTACTCTTGCACGCAATTTCTAAAATACAAATCTTGCAATGTGACAAACTATAAAATCATGCATGAGATATATTACAGTTATTATACAATATTATATCATGCATATAAAATACACCACGCATTAAAAATCTGTACATATTGATATAATTTGTTCTAAATGGCTAATTTAAAAAAAAAAGCTATAACAACATGAAAGTGAAAGTTTGGACATTGCAAAATGTAATAAACAATTTGGGCGAATTTCGATATAAAAATAAGAAACCATTAAATGATTGTACATTGTGATAATCGTGTTGGGTCTACAATGATACTTTTTCTTGATTTTGAATCTTACGTTTGAAGAAATTTACAGTACCAATGAAAATTATTATCATTTATGAACAAGGTTTATTGCTTGACTTATAGTATAATCAAATAATACAATTTCAGGTTTGAATATTCGCATAGATTTTTTTTTAAAATTGATTTGTTGGTTTCAAACAGACAGAAGTTATTTATAACTCAATAGTAATACTGGTCGTTGGTTCATTAAATATAAAATCAATGGATGCATTTCTTTTTCTTTTAATTCGTCTTTTTATTGTAGAATTTGTTTATTAGACAAAATACAAAGCACTAGGAAATATTTCGAACATTTTGTTACAAGCGAACAAGATGTATCGATATTTGCAAAGTGCTTGCTTTTGTTTCCCTCATTTTAAGAAGATAATTTACAAATATTAGTAAGAAAAATATGTGTATTTGGATGCATTTATTTCAGTATTTATGTTCGCTTCGTTTTATTGAATCTTATTTTATTTGAATTTACTGTACACAAAAATGACTCACTTATGTCTGTTCAAAACCTAAATTCACATTTATTTATACGTTTTCTTTTCCTCTCTAACTAGAATATTCTCATCAAAATTCTTACTTATAAATTTACTTTATACAATCATAATTTATAGTTTGATGAGATTAAAATTCTAAAATCACAACACTGAGAAAAGCAGATTGTTAAAGTAACAACGCGGACGATTTTAATTTTTTGTTAATGTGGGAATTTTCATTCAAATTCTAAAATTTTGCGATTAGTATATGCGCAATTACAAACTAATTACGAGCAGGCAAATTTTCCAACACCTAATCACAGCGGTTAGTGGTCTGGATGGTTAATTTAACAATCTCATTTTCTTAGTACACACAGACCGTAATTTGGAAGCAATAATCTATGATTACTCCCAGTATTATTAACAACGCATATCTTTATATCATTTAATAAGTCATACAACTTTAATAGTTTCCTTTTTTTCTAGAGTTAACGTGATTGGTTGTCGCGTTATTATGCCAATACTCAAATACGTAGGATGGAAAAAAATGGTAGTGTGAAGAAGAAAATGAGTGACGCGATTGGAACGATGCACAAAATGAATTAGAAAAGAGGTCGTACCTACAAAATGGTCGAACGCGACCAAATTTTAATAGTTGACACCATATAGGCCTGACCCTTAATTGCTCAACGCGTCACTTAACATGATGGCATGAATACACAGCAAACGAAAATCGATTAAATCCTGTTCAATTAAACCGAATTTCAGTTTATGTTACAAACTAGAAATTTCCCTGGGAGAAAAAACATATTTTTTTTTTCAGTTGAGATTCGCAGTTTGTTAGTGATTTAGAAAGTAAAAGAGTGCTCTCTTTTGCTTGACAAGCGTATCTGTCGGCGATATAAAGTTTTTTTTTTTATTTTCATCTTCATTTGAGACAATTGAATTTGATTGATTTTCCGATGCTGAGTTTGCATTTTATTTTACGTATACATATTCATGAGTTCAATGAAATTTGTGAAGTAAAAACATTTAAGTATCGTATAAATATGTATATTTATTGAGCCTCGGCCTTTTCGATTAATACCTTTCTTACAATACAAATGCAATATAAAATATCCATCTTATAGTTCATGAAAAAGAAGTGTAATCTGTTCAACGACACGAATATTGAGTTTGCACTTGCTATACACACTCGATGGGAAAACAAATAAATCATCGATGATTGTTCTCAAGTGATTAATATTATTTATTTACTCAATTTTTTATATAAATTTTAGCCTGCTGATTATTTGTGTAGTTGTTTAAAGTTTACCATTTGCTATTTTGTTTTAATTGCAATTGCTTAACCGATCGTAAATGTGTATATAAGTGCAAGGCATTAAAAATTTAGAGGAGCCCTTTCGTCAAAATCTTGCATTGTTGATGAGAATTACGTCGATGCACAGGAAACGCATAATTTAAAGAAAAAGAACTCATCTCAGAATGATGCATAAATGATCCATTTTTCTTGATAATGATTTGCACATGATTAATGCCGAGTTCTGAGACGAGTTTTATTTTTAAATTACGTGTGCAGTCGAATCGAATAGTTGCAACTAGATCTACGTTGGATTTTTTTTATTGACAAGACAACATTTTCGTTTGAAAAGAATCGTGCAAAGTCTGCAAATTTGTCTGATAAACGTTAAGCTCGAAGTCTAAAAATCTTTAGCGACGTATTTTGTCTTGATTTACAGTTGCAAATCAATTTTACACATTTATTTATTCCTCCATCATTCGAATGAAGTAGATAAAATATATTTCTTTTCTTTTGAATTGTAACATTTTTAGTGAATATTGTTGAACAGATTATTGATTAAATTTTAATTCTAAAGCTAATCAGACAAATTCACAGACTTTTAGAGATAGTTTTGAAATAAAGGTATCAGCAAGATAACTGATTCTCATATCGGCTGTAGATTTGCCAGGCCTGCATCGAAAATTTCCGTCCTCTTAATCTTAAGAATGTACGCGTACCGAACGCTACCTAATCATAGTACAAATGTTCATAATTATATATCATTATACATACTAGTGATACAGATAATTAAATTCACTTGGCATTTGAATAACCTTGGCAGTTCATCGTGTTAGAGAGTAAATGTGCGTTTTGCTGCATTTGCACAAAAATGTATGAATTATTTTCTAATTATCGAGTACGATTTACAAGAAACACTTTTCGCTCTTTAAGAAAATCAATTCATCGGTGTTCTACCTTTTGTGATTACAAAAATTTTTTTTTCTTCATTTCATTACTTTTCAAAGCATTGATCATTATTATATTTATGCTCATTATAATTACAATTAACTTAATAAGTCGAGTAATCTTTGACATATGATGTTGCGATTGTAATATTATGTTGATTGAAATTACAAATATTGATCGTTGTACTTTTTCTGCAAGATTTTTGTTATTGAAATTAAATTGTGATGCGTAGTTAAAAAAACATTCTGGTTATTATTGTACGTATCCTTGTTCTTCTTTTTCATTTTATTCCTAAAACTATATTTTAGTATAAAAATGTCAATAAAATTTGCGAAATTGTTTGAAACGCGACCAAAAAATGTTTTCGCTTTTGTAATTGATTCTTCATAAAATCTACATTCTGTAATCTTCATTTTATCCTCTTTCTCATTTTATGTGTGATAAATTAACAATTAAAAGTCACCGATTTTTGTTTTCTTTGTGGCAAAAGGTTTTGGAATAATTTGAATATTTATTTGTGTATTTATTACAAAATAAATTATACTTGTAAAGCAATTGATTTTCCAGGTATAATTTTTTTTCTTCTTTTTTTAATATTGTGATAAATTGCAGTAACCAGTTAAGAGTATAGGAAATGCATACATACTTAACTGGGTAGTGTAAATCACCACCGAATTATAACTATTATATTAGATAAAATTATTATATTCAACAAATCCTGAAGATGGATAACAATGCAAAAAAAAAAAAATGATATTTTGGACGAGATGTACGTTTTATAGTAAAATTGGAAACACAGCGCGGTCATTCGTGTCTTGTGAAAACTAAAACTAGGGATCCCGTCCCAATTAATATTTCAACAACAGAGACTAGTTGCATTTTACTTTTTCAAGTTAGCAACAAACAGCAACCTGTCTTAGACACGAACGATCCATTTGTATAATTCAATAGTTAATGGAACTTGAAATCACGTGTTAAAATTTGTACGAGTTAACATCATTTTTCAAAGATATCGACCAGCCACACAGAGTACCCAACAAATTGTATTTCAATGTAAAGTAAACATGTTGTTTTTAGCACCAATGGATTGTTCAAAAGGATTGTTCATAATGAATGAGAAATAAAAGGTCTGAGTGTGCATTACGATTTGATGTCGCTAAGGCGTTATTATTTTATTTGTTTATTCATTTGAATCGTGATGAGATAGTGTGGAAAAAATGCTTATATTGCTTTATAATGTTAACGCAGTCCTTCCTTTCAATCGCGGGAATCATTCGTTCCAGACGAATTTTCATTTGTAAAAGTTTGACGTGTAGCGTTCGAGCTCTGTTTCGTATGCACATGATCGTTTTTATTTGAACGACTGTTAAATAACTCCACAGGCGCGGGGACAGACATATAAATTGTTTTCGAGCAAACGGGCAAGGATATGACGATCGTTAAAAAGTATAAAAAATTGACTGGTGGATGCGAAACAGTAGCAATTTATATATTCTCGTAAGCATATAAAATGAAATTGATCGCAACCGGGCTAATTCATTTTGATGCTACCCGTAACAATCAGCTTTGTTAAATTGTCTATCATTTTGTTTCTTCGCGTTGTCCTGTCATTAATGTCTTTCTGTTTAGTTGCACTGTCCTTGTGAGTCCTCTCGCGCCATTTGCTGACCGCGATTTGCCATTTTACGAATCACGTAACGATAATGTGTGGCGCAGAAAGCAGGACAGTGATGGTAGCGATTATAGTGAAAAGAGTAAAAATTATTAGGCACATCCTATCGATCACCATCGCAGCGAATTTCCAATCGTTGTTTATTTTCGTGTTGAGGTCATCGTCTTTCAATTTATCTGTTATAGTCTGCAAAACAAACAATTATTCTCAGTCATTCTTCCCTTTCAATCGCTTTTTCACTTTTCTTTGTTCACCGCAAGCATAATACAACATTTTTTCAATCAATCAACAAAAAATTATGTATCCGCAAGGTCGTTCTTCTCAAATGAACACATCCAACATTTTGGCTTTAATCTGAGAATAAAATTGTTTCGATTCAAAAAGCATCAAGATTGTTATTAAAATATAATGAAAGTACCTTAATTTCCTTTAGTATAAGGATGAGCTCATATCTGGTGCAAAAACAAGCACTTTGCAGTATCGTTTCGACCTGAGGTGTGGCTGTATCCTGTGGATGCGGATGGTGATGCGGAGTATGGCCTATTGGATGAGGCGGCGGCGGTGGCGGCGGATACGAAGAATGTGGTGGCAACGGCGCTGCGTGTTGATGATGTGGAGTCGCCGCGGGATGCGGGTGATGGTGATGTGGCGTGGAATGTATATGACTGTGGCCATGACCTATTGTGTGATGATGTGGGCCCGGAGTTCCGTACACGTTGTTTAACAAGTTATTATGCGGCGCCAACGCGTTATCCTCCAAATCCAGAACATTCGCTAATAACGACTTGCTACTCCTTTGAGGAAGCTCCAAGTCGCCGTATGCTTTACTTGGACCTGTAACGTTGTTTAATATTAATATTCCGCACAGCAATTTCCGTAGATAAATTTGCATTCAAAAGCTCGGCGCTGACTAGTTACACTATGTACATTACATTTCGTATATTGACTGAATCGCAAATTTCAAGTATGTTTCTAATTAATAAATCATTATACACATTGAATGCCAAGGAAATTGTACACGCTTTAATTGTCTTTCGCTTTGTTCCCATTTTAGACCATTCGTTTCCAATTATTTTTTTAATCTGCAATAACCTCCTCTGGGATCTATCATTTTCTTTTTATTTATATTCTAAATACCTGTAACAGGTGAGGGTTTTTGAGACTTTTGAGCTTCTTTTTCTTCTGGGTCAATTGGCCGTGACATACGAAGTATGCAAGGCAACCAATCGAGGAAGACGATTTTAATCTAGAAAAAAAAATGAGCTAATAAATATCTCCAAACGTACAGTACTTGTCACCAATAAAAATATTTTCACGAATTTCCAAGAATAAAATGTTGACACTGAAACGTACCCATTCAGACATTTCATGAGTATCAGAATTACGATGATGAAAATTCAATATGAGAATTGTGCTGACCACACTGCTGGCAACCATGAACATTATGCAATTGAAATAAGTCCCTGTAAGAGAATTGTTCGTGATTAAAGTCAAACATAATAAATTGGTCTGTCACAGTTTATAACAAGTCTGAAAGCTTGCGAGACTTTTTTTTTAATGAAATAAAATTGTGGGGGTTTCAATGTTCATTTCATTCATTGTGCTCCAACTAAGGCGAAAAATTGACGATTTCAATTTGAAGTATACTTATTTGGAACTTAACTAAACTTCACTCGACTTTCATCGACTTGTAATGGAATTTTGGGTATGTTGGATTTATGTTATTTGAAGGACAGATGCAATTCACTTCGATCCATATAACGTTTACAGAGGAGAATTATTAGACTTATTGTCAATAAAATGACCTAATCATTTTTGCCAACTTTTTTTCAAGCACCAAAATGCTATTGAATTTATTTTACTAATTGATCGATGAGTGGTTATATAAATGTTCGATATAGTAAGAGATAATTGAAGATAATCATACCTAATAATGGTACAGCATCGGATGTTGCCGGCATAGTTTCTGCCACCATATTTAAAAATACAGTGAGAGACAAAAGAATTGTTACTCCTAAATTAAAACAAAAACATTTTATGAATTTTCCAAACATCATTTTTTAATTTTACTTCAATTAAAATCTAATTAATACTATTTTTTATTAATTTCAATAGTGATAATAAAAAAAATTACTTTGTCAAAAGACATGACTTTTAAACTCGTGTAATAGTTTGAAACAGCGGTCCATTTCCATCCTACAAAGAATATTTCTCTTATATCTTAGGTAAAATCTGAATTTAATTACGTTGATATTAAAAAAAAATGTGAAAAACGCTGTTATCTGATTTTTATAAAATCTCAGGCTAACGCCTACCTTTAAGGAAAATTGACAGTGTTGCTGAAATGACTTGAGACGTCCCAAAAGCCACGTTTCAAAGACTTCAAGTGGAAACTTTAAACGCATGCAAGTTTTTATAAAAAATGCAACACTCGCAAACAAGTTGAGTAAAAAGCAACATATTTATCCCCGCAGGGATGCAAATATGCAATATGATATATTTTATTTAAAATAGCGCTGTTGACCCCGATTCTTGGAACAACGAGCTGATCCATGACATCATGACAAGATGTAAGGTGAGACGTTATCTGATGATATTATTTTTCCAAGTTTCTGATGAAATAAGTGCTTGGAGAATAAAAATGAACCGCTCGGTCAATAAAAAATATCTGGGCTTGGTTTAACAATGAGCGCGCGGTTTGAATTTTAAATTTCTCATTGAAATTATTCGAAATTGTTCAAATTGTCCAGTGAATATAAGATTTTTTTAGCGTTAATAATTTTGTGATTATTCGCACACCAACGGCGAGTTTTTTGCTTGAATTAACTTACCCAGTGATAATTTTTCGCCAGAATCTGGCGGAAGAGTAAATCCTAAGACCGCCATACTGGCGATCAAAACACACGGTACAATTAAATTAAAAAAATAATACAAAGTTCGCCTTCTAATCTGAACATAAAACGTAATATCTATATAAGGTTCTGGACAGCAATTGTAATAAATTTGATTCCTTTTGCCTGGTACTCCTGAAAATAAGAATACTTGTAATGTGCCACCGTTCTGAGATAGCTTGTCAAACACACATTCTTTTCATTAGTTATCAACTATTTTTTATTGTGATTTTAATAACAATAATTGTTACTACCAGTTAACTAAACTTTTAAAGTGATTTTAACAATTCTTTATGAGGTTACATTTATCGTTTTTAATTAACGACGAAATTTTACCTAATAAATCCCATTCGCCATTCGTAATAAAACTGCTAATATCACCTCCCGCCTCATCTTGCAACTGAAGATCCAGCTAAACAAAAATTTTTGTAATAAAATAATATTTATCAAGCTACGCATTTAACGTAAACAAAATGTATGCCGCTAGTTATTGACTCTTATTTATGCTGACATAAATATCCAAGATTCTCATGTATCTCTATCATGCAACAGTTATTTAATGTTATCAGACACCAGTTTATTAAGTTTATTTTATAGTTTCAATTAGATTTAGACATCATTTTTAATAAATATTTTTGACAAAGTTAAAAATATATATTTTATTATGTAAAAGTATAATGACAAAATTTTAATATTTTTCAAATAGATAATAAATATATAATAATATGCTGCACTGATCGTTTGATACTTTTAAGAAATTAATTTATTGTTAATATTTATATATTTGCGACTTAAGTTTTATTATAGATTTGCAATAAATTTGGAAAATTAAGAAATCATTCTGACTTTAAAAAACTAAAACATTTTTTGATGCCTTTATCTAATAATTAGACGTTAATTATAAATGTTTAATCAACAAACTTGAGAAATTCTTTCAAAAAAATATTCCTAATCTATATTTTCAACTCCTTGAAACAATTTTATTGTATGTTAATCCAAGGAACGAAACTATCGTAATGATAATCAGAATATATTTATAAACTTTCAGTACTATTTCAATAATCTGTCTGTCTACCTGTCAAAATGATTTCAATCAATTTAATTATTTATTTTTCAAACTTTTCAATTTTGTTTTTAAACGCGTTTTTGCGTATGAAAGAATTTCATTCGTTACCAGCATTTTGATTTTGATGGTTATAATGTGAATTCGTTGCAACCATTTTAATTTATTAATAATTAATGCTGCATCTCATTTCAAGCTTCGGATACGTTTTTACGTTTGGCCGATTTGTAAACGCTAACCAATTCATTCTGAAGCGCTAAATCAAAAAACTATTCTTTTTTTTTTCACCTCAATCATTTAAAAAATGAATTCGATGAAATTAAAATAAAAGTTTTTATAAGTGATTATTTCAAAATGAATTAAAATTAATTGATTTGAGATTTTAAGTAGTCCAACAAATTGTTTAGTCTGGCCAAACCCAAAAAAGATCATCGAGAAAAAAAAATCTCCAAAAATAACAACTGAAACAAAAATGAAAATAAAATAATTAAAATTTTTAATTTTATTTTGATTAGTTATTGATATGAGTAAAAGCATGACATTATACATTTTATTGCACACTTTTTGAGTTCACGACAATAAAACATCGGATTGTGCGATTTATCTTTCAGTGAAGGTACAACGCAAACCACACATAACACATAACATTTAGCAAAACCACGTGAAAGAAACAAATTTGGGCTTATTAAGGAAAAATGAACTGTCTTTCAATTTGGTTTCAGTGCAAGTCCTTACAGATTACCCGGTAAACAGCATAGTAAAATGCGGAATCTAGGCGCATGAAACCGAAAGACAAGTGCATCCCTGCGAAAATCCCCTAATTTTTTATCTGTAAAGGACCAACAAGACATGAAACATGGAGCAGTTCATCGTAAGCATAGGTTTCCACAATTTGGCTACAAAGTGCTTGGGTATTCTCTTAGTTTACTGCTTGGATAAATTACAGGTATAAAAACCTTCACAGAATGTTCATAAAGGATAATAAATTCATTTCATACCCATTTCATATCACGTAACGTTTTTTCATTAATTTAAATGAATTCTGAAGAACTTGAACTGGTATCACCAGAGCATTAAATTCATCCGTTTTTTCATAGTTTTTTTGTTTGTTTTTTAATATACGTAATATAAATTGATGAATCGTTCTAGTTAGGCGGCAGTTTACGAAGTACTGTTTTTATACGATTGAAGGAATCACGCTCAACAAATCTGCACACCGATGCTTTCTGTACCGAACTACTTATCACAGTCTTGAATTTACTGAACGAAAATTTTTTTTAATGTATAACGATGGTGTTTACACATATCAATCATTAATTTTTTTTTATTACTTTTTAAAGCACAGCTATACATAAACATAACAGCTAAGTAAAATTCTATGCCAGGTCTTACAATTTTTCCTGGCCTATGTATTTTTGCAGGTTGTATCAAACAAATCGTGAACTTATTAATTTTATTTCAACATTGAAATTAATACTGTTCACATTTTGTTGACTTTTTGATTTGGTAAAACTAAAATTGATATATAAATTTATGGTTTATCAAACATGGGGACGTGCAAATCTACATATTGAGGAAACTAAGGAAGCGTTTATTGGTGAGTTTTGAACACATTCCTTTTTGGAAATTATAACACCTGGCATCGAATAATACTCATAAACGCCGAAAATGACTTAAGCAGATTTATCGGTGAATCTCGAAAGGGGTCCTAAACTGAAAATCAGAGGCCTGAAACTAACCGAAAATTGCACCAGGAGTTGCTCCTCTCTGCATAAAGTGTGTACATACACAGAAAGCAGCAAAATCTGTTTGACTTTTACTCGCGAGTTTTAGACCTTTGAATAAGAGTTGACGTTGACTAATTTCAGAGAAGTAATATTTCAGTTAACGTACAATCTATTTGATAATTTAGCAAGTATAATAATTTGTTTGACCTCTCATATGTTGACTCTATAATATATGCTACTTGACAAAAAAATATTGGGAGCAAAAAAAACATACATAACACATATTATAAAATGCTATACATGTCACATGCTTTATATCAAACATTTATTTGCAAGTGTTTTAGCTATCATTTGTTTATATTCACGAAACAATTATGTCGAAAACCAGAAACGGACATTTTTAGCGTAACACTGAACATCTATTCCTATGTGCGATTAGAATATTTATTTGATTAAAGTGTTATCATTGTGTGTGCTTGACATTAAGAAATCAAATTTCAACAAATACTCTGTTTTCTGTTATACACGTTTGTGCTATAAAAGCACATGCATCCATGTTGAGTTAATTAATAAATTAATTAATGTGTTTGATTTTTCGCTGTGTTAATTATTTTCTGCACCCTGTTTGCAATGGTATATGAGGATTTTACATTTTCATATCTATAATGATTATGATGAGGAGTTGTTCAAAGTTGAAACAGTTATGTTTTAATTAGTTTTGAACACGAACACTTTTATAACAAACTGCAGACAAAATTATGATATTCAGAAGGACGGATCCGTAGATCGCATGGAAAAAAATGTTATGTTGGTCAGTACAAGATATGAATTACGTAATAAACGTTACAAAATGAATTCTGCGTTGGACAAATGTCACTCACTAACACTAAAATCATATTATTACTTATCACACACTCAAGGACATGGAACCTAATCTACTGTATGTCATCATCAACATGGGTTGAATCTCGTTATTTTTACCTGGAAACCATCATACGTCCATGATCCGAACTTCATCTCACATTTTTGATCGTCGAATGGAAACCAAGTGATGTCTATCTTGCAAGTACTCTTAAATATACCGGGTGGTACGTACAAACACGTCCCATTATGTTTAACAACGACATTTGTTGGGTAGGTACCATCAAATCCTTCGTCCGCACTGTAAACATCCAAACAACACTTATTAGCAACATTTTATATTTATTTTCCACTCATATATCTGGAAAACTTATTATTGCAAAATTTAACACTTTGAATGAGCTGGTTCCTCTACTCGTCGATGTACTTGTATGATTTGAAAGCACTTATTCTTCTACTACTTTGAAGCTATTATTTTATCCATCAATGTAAATTGATCGCTAGGCTCTTTGGATCTGATGAGAATATGGATTCAAGAGAGTTGAGTGTATTTGGTAGCAGTTCAAGTTCAGGTGTGGCATTAACGTGGCAAAGACCTCTTTCCTTGCGGAAATCCAAATAAAAGAGACTAATATATGCTAATAAAGGAACATTTATGACATTTAAAACATTTTCTTACCAAGATATTTATCATTTTAATGTCTTCCTGACCAACGCTTTTTATAACTGTATTAAACAAACGAAAAGAGTGAGACATTTCATGAGTCGGTTAATATTTTAAACACAACTTTTTTTTTCCCTAGAATTTTGCGAAAAAGGAAACAAAACAGTGTGAGGAAGGAGGCTCTCGCATGTGATAGTAAAGTTTCACAGGAAAACTCCAGACTCTCCATGCGAGAGTATTCTAAACTGTTCGCAGACTGGGTGGGTGTCAGTAGGCCAGAAGTATGAAGGAATGTGGGATAGAGCATGTAAAAAGAATAAAATAACAGACTGGGTATAAGCCAACTGGCGAGTTTCCAACTAATCCTTAGTCAGTCCGATGCAGAAGTGTGTTGACGTATATTATTCGCTCATCTTATATATCTGTAAAAATCGTTCTCCGGTGTCTTACTTGGTGTATTCAAAATCACATTTGGTCATACAGTTTATATAAGTGCATTTTGATCTCGTATGACAGAATTCGATAACGTTTTCGGAACAAATGCTTCAAACTTTTGTGAAAAAACTTGTAAGAAAAATTGGTCCTAATGAAAATTTGATTTTATGAAGAAATCAAGGAGGGGAAGAAAAATCTCGGATTCAAATTTCCACA
The DNA here is from genome assembly GCA_030522925.1 of Trissolcus japonicus. Classification (NCBI taxonomy): domain Eukaryota; kingdom Metazoa; phylum Arthropoda; class Insecta; order Hymenoptera; family Scelionidae; genus Trissolcus; species Trissolcus japonicus. The sequence goes on along the minus strand of JAPYZS010000140.1, from coordinate 97,148 downwards.
GCGATATTTCATCCAAAGTAGATCCATACAATTTCTTCTGACTTGAAATGAAAGGAAAAAAAAATTTATATCTCCGCGGTAATAATTTAGCAGGAACGGTCATAAATTCATCAAATATAATGGGTGTTAGTATATTTAGTACGTAATTAGCATGCGATTTGCATCTAATATGAGCGTTTTACATCCAGATTACTCCCAGTTTCTACTATTTTACAAGCCCTTTGGTTATTATTTAAAACTTTGTCTGATATACACCTCTGACAGCTCGAGATCACCAATACACAAAAACGCATGCGCCGTTTCTATATGAAACTGCGCTCGTGAATAAGATAAGAGTTTCAGGACCTGAAGTCGTGCGTTTCGCCAGAATCGAGGCATGATTGATGCTATCGATCTGCGGGTGCAGCAAAGTTGAATTAGCAACTCAAACCAACTTAGAACATATGTACATAATGAGTGTAATATTCGACTGATTTCTTTTTGTTATTCTTTCAAGTTACAATCATTTTTGTTTCAATTTTCTCGATTATTAAACTCAAAAAGATAGAACAAAAAATAATAATTGAAATGTAAAATAAAAATAAGATACGAAATATAGAAAATGAATGATTATATAAAATTGGAGCTGAAAAAAAAATGAATGTTAAATAATGGAGGATGAAAGAGCGGCATGAAAAATATGATAATGGATAGATATATTTGAGTGTGAAAAATTTGAGCAGGTCAGAATGAATGAGTGGATAGCTGAATGGAAGGATGCGTATGAGCGAGTGGGCGAACGAGTGTGTGGGCGGATTGTTGCGTGGGTGTATCACTGAATCCGTTTGTGAAAGTTATAATACACGAAATGGCACGGGTTAAGTGGCATAAAATACAATTTAGGTATTTTTGAGAATGATTCAAGGTTTTCGGGATGACTGTTATAGCCGAATCGTAAATGACCGCATTTCAAAATCTTGTTAATCAAATCGTTCGTGCAATGTGATAAACGATACCGACAAACCATCACTGCTTTCTATTCTGGGAAACGCAAATTTAATCTGCTTCGACTTCAATTTCACATACGCGATGGCTGATGCATATTGCATTTGGCGCTTGGCCAAGTTGAAAGTCTCTTCTTTATTTTTCAGGCCTCGAAAGGGAAGAAGGGATTAGGGCAAAAGGGCCAAATACCTACACATGAATCTAAACTCATTTTGTCGTGCATTATAATGTCAGGTTTGTCGATGCCAGTTATTAATGTTGGGTATATATCGTGCGTCCCATATTTATGCTACTAATCGGGATATAGTAGCGAGTTATGCGTGCGGAACGGAATCAGACCGGAACGCAGATTATGTTGGCTTCTGGCGAGTTACCAGGTTGCGGATATTCCGTCCATCGGTTTACTTTTTTTTCCTTTCTTTTTTTTATTTTAGGGAACTTTTTAGGTGGCTTTTTTTACTTTTAACTCTTTCTTCATCGTTTTCTTTGACGAATTGCAATTCGTGTCAACGCCGGGACAGTGGGTTCACAGAGCGTAAAAAGAACAAAAGCGATAAGGGCAATTTTCTTTTATGCTATACATTTCACCTCTGTTTCTTTTGTATTTATACCACGATCGTTATCTTAACACTTTTACATCATATATGATTTGACAAACGTTAATTAAGATCTTGTTTCTTGCTCAATTAAACGATCAAATCGAACTGTTATTTTTTTCGAACAATTTATATTTAATGGGAAGAAAAGAGCAATTAAGAGAAGTTAATGCCACATCCAACCTGATTGCAGGTTTTTTTTATTTTTCTTTTTTGCTTCACACTTTGGCGCTAATTTAATTGATCTAGACGCTGATGATCGTGCTTTTTCGTGAGAAGAGGATTAGTGAAATAGATAATGAAGATAGAAGTTTCAGTCGGTTGAGACGTGAGTCTTAAAGTGCAGTTTAATGTATCGCAGCTTAAATATGTATATAAAATGGTACTTGCCTATTATACATAAGAACGTCAGGTTTCCATAGCCTATGAGGTGGTATTCTGAGGTCCCGAACCCCGCCATAGTCAGAAACATTCCACCTCATATTGACGTCGTTCCATTCCTGAAAGTAAACAATATGTTTAAGATCTACATATAACTATTCATGAAAGCTTGATTATTCTGTTTCAGTTGGATGAAGTTGCGAGTACAAAATTGGTTGGAAACTGCGATTCCGCAGAAATTTCGCAAAAAAAAATTGCAGTCGTAGTAATGTGAATCGTAATGCGCCATTAAGAGATAAAAATAGTATTAAAAAAAACTGTCTAAATTCAGTGAAAGCGCTTCGTCTGTAAACCGACTCAAATTACCGGCTTGTGCCACGTTATCAACCGCAAAGTAATCAGTCTAGCTCGCTAATCCAAGCACGACTTATTTCACAGGACTTTATCTATGTTATTTTGATGGTGTTTGTTAGTCCAGATTAAGTCAGCGCCAAATCTTTTTGCCCTTCGTTATTTATGCAAATCGTTGATGTTGTCAACGTTTCTTCATTTATCTCCACCTCCGAAAATTTCATTTGACAATACGAATAAAACCGTTTTGATATTTGTCTCGTTAAAGGACTAAGTTGGCGCTTCAGTTTCAGCTAGTTTGTTGTTTTAAAAGTTTTATATAAAAAAAGGAAAGCAGTCCTCAGTGTTTATTAAATGCTACTTGACTGGGACCAAGTTCATGCACGCTAAACTTTATTGACTAAACTCGTCTACGAATCGGCTTGAAATCTGAATTAAGCCACCCGCACATATACTTCGAGGAATGTTGTTCTCGGAATGAAAGAACTGAGATTAGGGCGGATTCTCGGTTTAATTAAAAGTCTGACTAGAAAAGAGCAAAAGAGAAAAAGTTTCAGAAGGAAAGGCATCGATCACCATGCAGCCAGACGTGTATTGTTTTTGGAAAAATTAATTTTATTGATATTTAAAGTAGTACGAAGTCATTGTAATTTCGTTCGCAAATTGAATTCAAAAGTAAAAAAAAAATCGAACTAACCTGTTAGGCATGTCTACTCAAAATAAAACTTAAAAATTAAAATTAAAAATAAAAGCCGACTTTGTTTCGAAAAGAGATGAAATTGCAAGACATATTTCAACATTTGTACAAACTTTTTTACAGTTGTGACACTCCACGTAGTGTACTTCAGTTGTGTAACTTCGATGCATCGCAAGTTTTCCATGTCAATAGCAGAGAGAAATGTATATGATCACGTCTTAAATTTGAAAATTTCAAACAAGTTTTGACGCCATTATTTACGCTCGAGATGTCTCAATTGTGTTCTTTGAATTTTATGAAATGTCACAAATGTACGCCCCGTCAAGAACGACAATTTTCACATCGACGCGATGATTTGCTAAATAATTCGATGTGATATGTGATATTCATGTTTTTTATGTTAAAAAAAATATTTTCGATTTCAAAAAAAGACGATCAATTGTATAAACCTTCTGATGACATAGAATTCTTAACCTCGAATTCGGGTTATTCCATAAGCTATCTTTAGTGAAGCTTAAGCCGCAGAAATGAGCTACAACCAGCATTTTTAAGCTTCGGTTTCGAACTCCTTTAAAACATGTTCTCGTTTTGAACGACACAACTTTTTACGTCACTCTTACTTTTATTATTATTTCAATTTTGAAACTTTTTTCGCCAAAAAATCTCAATTGAACCCCAAATAACATATTTTAAATTAAAATTTGAAATGAAAAACTGTAAATTTCATGTATACTTACTAATTTAAGCCAAAGGTTTGTTATGAGCAGTTGATTCTTCTCGTCCTGTAAAAAAATAATCGTTTCATTAATATTGAACATACATAATTACAGTAATAATATTGTCACAAAAAATTGAAAATCAGTTACGATTCGTTACTGTTCTGCATATTATTTTTACATATATTGCATTCGAACTGCAAACTGAAAACTGCAATATTTGAAATGATAGTTTTCATGTGCAAACAACTTTTATTCACAAAAGCAAAACAAAACATCCATGCCTGAACGAAAAATGTTCATCCCAGTTCTCTCTTAATTTCTTAAGGTTTTTTTTTGCTTTAAATTTTCGAACTCTGATGGTAATGAATCAAAAAATATTGCATCCAACTATATACTGACACTCAACCTGTTAAATCGTTTGATCGAGGTTGAATAGTCGTTGATTTAACTATTATGTCCTGACACGATCTTTGTACATTGACATATTAGTTTGACCCAGTTTGGTAAGAAGTATGTTTACCAGGAGATAACAGAACAAGGTTCGCAGGCTAAGAAACGTGGAGGTAAAACAGAGGCGTCTAAATTTACAAAGGCTTATTTTTTCGTATACTTGTTACACGGTTTAGAAGCAACAAGATGTTACTACGTTTTTTTATCGACGTATCTATTCCCTCTGATCGATGTTATCTTTGTAATAATCGTTCATTCGCTTGAGCGACAATCACTCTTTCGTGTCAGTCTTTGTTCTTACTCAAGTGTACTTTATTAAGCGCAATTTATTGACGCATCGTGATCGCACATACTCATTCTCAAGATTGTTTTTAAAGGGTGTGTGTACAAGAAGGCACAAGTAATCGACATTTTATGAGTTTCGTGTGTTTAATCAAATTTCACGATTCGCAATTCCATTTCAATTGCAATTTGTCAGTATTGTCAAATTCGTTCAATAAATAACAAATAAACAAATAGTTGCATGTCAGAAAAGAATAATCCATTTTTAATAACTTTTCATTACGAGAGACTTTTTTTCTCTTTCAGTTCTCATCAGTTCAATCTTTTCAAACGAAAATTGTTTTTTAATTGAAAAATCATTTCATAATTGCAAAATTGGATTCCTCAAAATATACTCCAAAAACAATCAAAAGGAACAAAAAAATGTCGAGCAGAGATAGTGCTGGTTTTGACAGTTCTATATTTCTACATTAAAAACGGAGATTAAAAGAGTTGCCATTGAACCTAAACGCCGGTATGAGAGAACATTACCCGCAGCGAATATGCAATGTTCTGGAAGTTGTCTGTTACACGAATAAAAAAAACTAGTTTATGATCCCTGTGCAACTCCACGTGGTGACGACAAATTCAGCTGCTCATTACGGGTAAATGAATTTCATCGACTCAGCCAACGTTCTATGTATGCAAGATAAAAATTTATACGTGGCAAAAAAAGTCTATTTTTATAATGCTCCAACACAATATTTAAGAGCTGTAAGATTGAAAGTGCTTTTTCAACAAATCTTATAATATAATCTGTGAAATGACGTTGTGACTGAAGTTATAAAATAAATCAAAAAGTTGTGCTTTTTAACACTCAGAGAAATCGGAGTAGTTGGAACAAAGCAAACATCATCAGTTGATCCAACTAAAAATTTTGTGTCAACAGATTTTTCAGTTGAATCGACTGATCAAATTTTGTTTTTACCCAGTAACAACGACTACAGGCAAATTTTTTTTCTCAACGATTGGAGCTATAATTCATTCATTAATAAAGACATTATTTTCATATAATTGGCTCTCTCAGAGATGATTTAACTAGAACTCGTTAAATCACACTAACTGATGTACAGAAAATATCTTTAATTAGCATCCCCCTAAATGAAAACGTAATTTATATTGATCAGAAGTAACAGAATACAGGGAAAGCTCACATTACATTATTCTCTGGTAACGATCTCATATTCCCTTACCACTTATATATTCTTAAGTTCGGAGATCTGGAGAGTTGCATAATTTACCCTATTTTAAGTGTATAGCTCAGCACGTTAAATATAATTAGCGACTTAGTTGAGAGTTTGTTAGGTAAATTATTATTATCAAATCTGAAACGTTAATTGCTCCAGTCGCTAATAAAATGCCCAATGGCATATATGTGACTGTGAAACTCACGCTCATTTCTTATAAAAACGGAACCGAAATGTTGACTCTGCTCCAAATGCAATTAGAGCAATATTTATCTACCTGATCAAATTCATCCGTACAAAATATTGCATCGGTAAATGTTGTTTCCACTTTAAAAACATTCGACTGTGAAAATAAGTGTTTGCACAATGGCGCTCTTGAGTTGGAACACATTCTTCGTGCGTGTTTAAGTACGTTTCTTTGCGTTCTTTACATTTTCCTATTTCATTTTTCCTCTGCTTTTGTTGTTCTGTATATCTCTCATTATTTTTTACTCGCAAAGCTCAAGTAAATTGTTTGCGATTTGACGCTAATTTAAAAGTAATCTGTCTAGACTAACTTCGTTCATTGAAATAATCACAGAGAACTAAAAAAAAAAAAAGAAAACTATAAACTTGAGTTAGAATGTAAACATTTGACTAATCACAGTCAAAGTCTAAAGTGAACGTTGACGATTTAATGGCACCTGTTACTTTAATCTGATTACTTTATTTCAACCAGGCTTGATTGAATTTAAATGATCAAAAAAGTTTTGCAAAACATGTTTTGCAATTGCTTTATTATCTCCCATTTGATTATTGTAGAGTGAAAATGTCATTGGAATAATAATGAAATTTGTATTAACGTTATTATGAACCACAAATAATAATTAATTTACCAAATAGCTATGCCGAAATTGACAAACAGAAAAAGCTCTAAGTTGTAGCACATCCATCTCTTACAAATTAAAAGGACACGAACGACTCATGCAAAAATTCAGAGAGCGTGCCTTTTATCATGCAAAAAGGTTATTTATAGAGAATGATTTAATCAGTCTTTTTAGAGTTGAGTAATTTAATAAAGAGAAAAAACGCGCACTACAAAATTGGAATAGGAAAACACTTGACTCTCATTTAAAGGCATTCGTAAACTTGAAGATATTAAAAGTTGCACCGAGTTATGAGTAACCTGTCGAGTATACGTTCGTGTATACGTTTTATATTAATGCGATTGCTTTACATTATTTTTACACGTCTTTTGTTTGTACATGGCAATGTATTTGCAATGACATGTGCGTACACGCACACGAAAACATACGATGACTAGAATGCAACGAAATAAGAATTTATATACGCTAGATATATTGCATACACATGCGTACAAATATTACAGGTCAAAAGACTTTAGATTTTATTCGTACTGAATTTCATAAAATTATATGTGATTTTGAATTTAAAAATGTTATTGCATTTTTAAATAATTTGATAGTGCAATTAATTCAATTGGAGCACATATTCAAATCGTGCAATACTTGTTTGTCTCGTTTTTAATTAATTTCTCTTTTCTTCCACTTTCATGGATACAGATTTTTATCCTCCCCGTAAATTTGTATGGAATTGTTTGCATCACAAAAATCAGAGCAAAAATGTTTGATGTTTCTGTGAGTTGAGAACTACAACTCACAGTGATCGCAACTGATATTGAATAGAAAACAAACTTGCGAAGCGAAATTTAACGAAGGAGGACAGTTGAAATATTCTGAAACAGATACTCCTTTGAATAGCATTTTTTTGGCATTAATGTTGCTAACTACACTTTCAATAATAAGTGTTCTACTTACAAGATCGATACCTTTGCGAAAAAAAGTAACAAATAATAAAATCATTATTGTGAACGTTATCATCAATAACAATTTTTTTTAATACTGTTTGTTATCGTTCTAAAAAAGACTCAAATGAACCAGAATAATGCTTTATTATTTTTCCTTCCGAATGTCAACCAAGTATAAAAACTTCTTCATGAAAGAATACAATATTTTTGAACGTGAAGTGATTTTTGTATTCATACACAACTATGAAATGCTGGTAATAGTTAATTTTTCATATTTTATATAGTTATAAATTGAATTCTATAATTCAAATGAGCTCACTTTTTTTAAGACTGATCTATTTATTTTTGGTCTTGAGAAACTGTTCCATATAATTCTTCAGTCGCTGAACAAAGTCACATATAATTTTGAAATCATAACTCTAAGTCAGATTAACTGATAATACAAAGAGAAGGAGATATATGGACTATTAAAATTTCGTTACTGCGTATAACATATCAGAATGATTAAAGTTGACGTTACTAGAATTATGTACACTTTGCCAACAACATTTGTAATATGCAAAATGATTATACAATAGTCTGCATCATTTCAACGAACAATAAATAACTAATAAAATCAAACATGGACTGAGAGTAATCTCAACGTGATCACGCCGGAGCTTACTGCTTTCACGCCACGCTAAGTACAATGTTTGAATAATTTCAAGAGTTTTAGCTGATTGCGCAAATTTTAATATTTTTCGTTTATTTTTTTGATGAAATGATTTCTCTCAGTGTAACACAATGTCTGAACAATAGCTCATTTCTTTTGATGCGAAATTTTCAGTAATACAAGGTATATTGATATCAAAATACAAAATGTCTTATATGCTAGATGATCATGCATTTACATTGCCATTTATTAAGTGTCAATGTATAGTTTACGACAACAGCATTGCAGTTATCCCAAAGTCTTATAGTATTTTGTAGGAATTTCAAAGTTAAACTAAACCAAACTATGAGAGTAACATTTTTTGAACCTGACTGTGAACTTTTCCCGAGCGAATACATTGTTTCAACATTCTAAAAACTAAAAACTAAAAGATAATTCCACATTTTAATTTATTTTTTCAGTAACAATTATTTTTATTTCTGCCAAAATTGGTAACTAAATTCGTGTTTTGATTAATTGTTTCTTCAATGTCAATAAAAAAAATTGTTATTAAAAAATAAGGGCAAAACTTTATTAGTTTTCAGGAACAATAAAAAATAATCTTGATTAATGAAGCAAAAGTACACATAGTTGGCTGTCTTGATCATTTGCCAGTTTCATTACAACTTTATGTGTTTCCTGAAAGTAGCACAAACTTATCCAACAAATCTAATAAAATTTCAACCTAAATCCAGTGTAAAAAAAAAAGTGATACGTTTCTTTTTATCTCAAATTTCAGCCGCTGATTCACGGTCATGCTGTGACATTTTTTCTCGCGCAATCCTTCCAATTAACTGTAATTTATTATGTAGCGTTTGAGATAACTGCAAGCAGTGCGAGGTTGATGATTATACATCTGTGTGTTGATAATAAAAGAGATAAGTACATTGCTTTGGTTTGTATTGTGCGATGAAAATGAGAGGCAAAATAGAGTAGGTTGTTAAAAAAAAGTGTTCGTCAGATTGACAGACTTACAACATCAATAATTTGCATAAGCGTAAGGCCGAAGCTCAACTGCAGGGGCTCGGATTCATTGCCCACTGGTCGCTCCAGCACATTGTACGTCTCCAGCAGGTCGTTTAGCAGCCGCTTCTCGTGATAACCGCCACTTACCAGCCCTAACCAATTATCGTTTCAGTGATTTTCAAGTATCGACGAACTGTGACTGTAACTCTTTCACTTCAATATAAATGACAGGGCTAACTATTTTCTTTTTATTTTGCTCGCCCGATCAAATAAAAAAGACCATTAAAATGTATTTTCTAATAGACTTTTTCGTTTCATATTTTGCCATCGATCACTTTTTCTATGACAAATTGAATTGCTCGCCTCTTTATCGTTGCTGTGTTGGACACTTAATTTTGATCGCACGATGAACGAATGCCTACAATCAGAACACAAATTCATCACTGAGAATCATATTTAGAAACTTTCTTTTTTTAATAACTGATTTTCCAATTCAACATCATACAACTGAAACATTCAATGAATAGTCGATTTGACAGATTGCTTCAAAAATAATTTGGAAATAACAATCTATATTGCCTGGTAGCTGAAAAAAAATTTTATTTATTCACATTGAAATGTTGATTCTTCTAATAATAAATTTTTTTCTTTTTTATTAATATTTTTTTATAATCGCTACTCGATCAATCGGTTTGTGAATTATTAATTTCTAATGCATATTTATATTTTCTAAATACACCATTCAACGTACTACGAAATGAAATGAAAATTTTCAACTCAAAACCTCTGGAGTTGTAATTGTTCATTGTGAGAGTAAGAATTTTAATATCTGATTGGAATTATCATTTGAAACAACTGGGAACTGACAGTTGCACGATACTCGTTTAACTGGAATTGGTTAGTTGCATGAAATTTAATTTTTTTTCCCTCAGTGATTTAACTTTGAACGCTGTTGAACAAATTGTGAAACAGCTTGTTCCAGCAGACGAGAGGATGTAATTTTTTTGTCCTTCACCAGCGCAGCAAATATTCCATCTTTTTATATGTCTTGAAAAAAAAAAAAAAAAAAAAAAAAGGTTCCCAAGAAATTGAGACTTGAATTTTGATTAACCGAGTATGAACCAAATAGTTTAACGCGGCAAGGAATACTAAAAGGGTTGAACGAGACGACATAGGGAGACGTGGTGGACATCGGAGGAGTAATTTCGCGTGGAGATTTCGGCGCGATCTTCTAACACGGAAGTAATTAAAAGTCGATGTGACCGGATACTCATAATGCCACGAGTTTAGAGTTCCTTTATTGCGCGCATGTCGAGAGCCGTTAAGCGTGTGCATACCAATGTGATAAGCGGCCTAATTCCAAGTTCGCCAGAGTAGAAATGCAGAATAATAATGCACTCCCAGGAGCCCTGAGATATTTTAACACTCAATAGTTTTGTGAAGGAATCTTCTACAGAAGTTGAGCAATATTCGTAGTGGAGTAAAACCGACCGACTGAATTATTCCGAAGGCTTCTAAGATTCATTTGAATGCAAGGCATTGTGTGATGTGTCTGTAAGAAACTGCCACTGACAATCCAAGTCAACGTTGGTCCGAAAAATCAACCAACGATATACACTCTATCTGTATCAAATCAAACCGTCAACAATTACAGCTGGTTAATACAAAAATTCTCTGTAATAATTATTCTCGCGGTACAATTTTCGTTAAGGACGTATCAAATTCGTCAATTAAAATAATCAATTATCCAGATCCTTATTTGGCAAATTAAATGCCTGATCCAGGTCAATGAAAAGTTCAACCTATCAATAAACACCGGTAATCTCATCTTTGAAAACAAAAATAATTGATCAAGTACTATTTATTCAGCTTGTCAGACATGTATGAATACATATTTCATAAAATAAAGTCAACGCTGTTTTTCTTATGTAAATTTTATCAAACAAAGTCATCAAAAGCAAATCAAATTTGAATTAATCAAGTGGGCGTTATTTTAAATGTGTTTCTATTTCTTTTGAACAATTTTTGAACCCAAACGTTATTGCGCCAAAGTGTATTCCATTGATTTTTTAAATAACACCAAAATTAATCACGTTAATGCAATTTAGATCATAATGATCCAATTAGGTACGTGTGACAGTTAATCAAATTACAACAACAACCTCAAATAATACTGTGCTACCAAAAATTTGATACCATCCATGGCTACATATAATCGCACCGTTCAATTAGTTGTCAGATTTAATAAGAACATTGCAAGTAGATGTTTAACATTTAAATACTCAAATCTCACCTATATCCTTTAATCCCAGCCAATCAAATGAATTAATTCCAAAATAATTAAATACTTCCAATTTGTTACAGATGTTTAAAATCATGATTCTGGCTTGAAATAAATAACTGAATTTAAAAAGAAGGAAGAAACGATTTTCATTCTGATTAAAATGTTCAACGTTCGAATATTAAACAAGAACTTGATTCATTTTTTAATAGGTTCTGATAGGCAGAGAATTTGTCGATATAAATTTTATACGGGTATCAGAACGTTAGTTTTTAAAGCAAAATTAAAGCTTAATTAGTCTAAGAGTATTGGGGGGGGTTGGTACTTGATCAAAAAGAGAAACTCGAATATCTGAAACAAAATTTTTCAAGTTGTGTAAAAGTGTTTGCATGGAGTTTGCGAATTTGCTTATACAAGTTTTGTTCGATGAAATCTGTGTCAATTGCAAGGTAGACATGGTGGATTTCACGTCAATTTACAGTCACAAAGTTAAGGAACAATTCAAAATGTTAAAAAGGGGAACCCTCGGTAAACGAATAATTAGCACAAATAAAGTCTGTTTATATATATATATTTTTTTCCTCGTGAAATCAACTTTTTCATTCCAAGTGACTTTTCAATTGACAGCGAGTTCGAAACGGAGATCAAGTGTTCGTTTTGTAATAAACAAGTTAAATATAACTGAACGATTGAATGCATTTTTAATTAACCGACACGTTTTGATTACGTAAGTACGTTTTTATGATCAATTGACGATTGATTCGTTTTCTTTTTCAACAAAAATTATATACTCAAATTGAAAGTTTTGTTCAAATAAGAATGGCATAAATGTGACTAAGATAGTGTTTTTAGGTGGAATTGTTATCACGTTTTCAACATCAGTCACTTGAGAAGAAAAGGGACTGCGTCAGAATTCGTATGCGGGTCTACTACGTAGGAGTGTTCTAAAAAATGCGAAGTACATGTTCAGAAGCAACGACCATTGTCTTACACTCGTTAACAACTCACCGCCCGCGAATAAGATGTTCCTTTATCAGGCCACTAATGAAAGCATCATGTATCTTAAATTCTACAAAACCAGACTCTAAACTGACATTTACTCAACAAAAATAAATATTTTGTTCATCCAGATATCAAATTTCTTATACAAAAAATGAATTATTTTTATTTTCAAATAGTTAAATGAGAAAAGCGCATCATCATCATCATCGATTACTGAATCTTACATTTTTTTCTGTTTTTTATATGATTATCGACGTTTGTTTTTAAACATAATTAAATGAATTATGAGTAACAGCTGATTAAAGGACTAATTAGGTGTCAAGATTAGGTCTCTGTCTCAGTTTTTTTTCGTCTAGACCTAGATTTTTCCTTGTTAGCTTGTTTGTCTGAAACTTTTTTTTGTTTGTTAGTTTGTTTTTTGTTTCGAATCAGGCAATGTTGGGCGGGATATTTCGATCTGTTAGCCTGTCTACCACGGTTAAAGGTCTCTACAAGAATTCCGCGCTATTGTTCCTTACAGTGTATATACGGGAATGCGGATATCACAAAACAATGCGCGTGCCTCGAGCAACGATGAAGATATAAACCAGACGCGTAGATAGTGTACCGGCAAAAATACTAAGCGCTTCTTTTTCTTTGTAAAAGTATAATAATACGTGTTCACTATAACATTCGAGATTTGTAAAATTATTGCAGTGTCACCCATTTCAGGAAAGAAGCACTCTCTCGTATGTAAGTCGACCGCATTTTACAAAATTTATGAATTGAAGAAACTTTGAAATTTTTCTCCCGCGACTTTTTGCGCGAAGGATTTTTCGGCACACAACCATGTAGACCTGCTCATTTTTTATTGAAATCTTTTTGCAGGGATCAAATTCAAAGCAAGTGAGTGAAGAAAATAAACAAAAAAAAAAAAAAAACTTGGAACAAATCAGATGTCAGAGGGGATGCATGTTTCCTTTCATAATGTTACTTTCCTGATATGAATGTTTGTGAATGTCTTCACATTTATTTATTCTACAGAAAATTTCGTATAAAAACGTGCACGATAAAAAATGGTATGATATTCATTTAATACCAGCGGTTGTTTAACGAAAGTAAACAACATTTTGGAATGGATATTCAGGAAAAATTATTTGAAAGGAAATTTGTTATGGTCTCATCGTGACTGATGAGAAAATCCGATGAAAAAGTATATTTTTATCGAAATTCAATGTTCAATACAAGTGAATAATGATTTCCTATCGAAGGTTCGATGCAGATCCACGCACCCTCAAACACAGTTGACCAGAGACAATAAGAAAATCACAATCATGACAGTGGAATCATCCTATGTTATATATAGTATCCTACAAAAAGTGTTAGATCACTGAGAAAAATTAACCAAATTGTTCCATTTTATCTTTCAAAACCATCTGGTGTGAGTTTTAATTCAAATTGATTGGAAAATTTTTTGAAATCAACAATGTCATTATGATAATTTTGAATGTAAAATTTAATGGATCATTCATAACGTTTAGACGCACAATTTATTAAATTTCTACAAACTCACATGTAATAGTCGTTAAATTTGATATATCAGTTAATTTGGGTTTTATTTACAATTTTTTTGAACTGAAAATGACTCTGTTAAATGTATAAACAAAACTGACGGAATATTTTTCTGTGAGAAAGAAAATGATTGAGAAAAAGATCAGGAGGAGGGTTGTGGAGAGAAGAGCTTTGAATATACGAAAGTTCAAAAAACCTTAAAAATCACTCGAGGACATGTGCCGGGCATCTGATTAAAAAATGTTGATTCGCACACGCATATGCTGCGTTGAATGCATGTCAACTACAAGTACAAATCGAGAGCGAACAGACAGAACAACGTAACGGATCAATAGACGTGTCAGGGACATTCTTGCAAGTCTAAAGTCAAGAATCGAGGTCAGAGTCCAATGGACTTTAACTTAAAGAATCGCATAATTCAGAAATCCATGGATCTCCGTGCACGTCGCTCTGAAAACTATAAATTTATTCCGAGTCGCGGAGTTTGTTCTAAATAGACGTTTTACGATTGCACTCGCTAAAGGACCACGGCATTTAATAAATAAAACAAGTCTTTTGTGAGCTGGTTTGTTTGTCTGTTAATGTGACCCAGTTCTGTGAAACCATAATTACCACAGCCGGTATTTTTAAAAAGAGCAAAAAAAAAAAAAAAAGAAACTGCTTCTGAAATCACGCTGATAGTAGCAAGTTTCAAACTTGAATTGAAATAAATAATCGTTTCAGCACTACTTTTCAGCTGAAGAAGCGAAAGAAACAATTGAATCATCATATTTATTTTTCTAACTTTGTCCTACGAACCTTTTTTCCCCGGTCGAACAAAAATGTTGCATCCGAATTATTAAATAGGTACACACGAACTATAAACAAATCAAAGAGTTGCATCGAAGCTTGTTCTTCGCAAAACAGCGCAGACACGTATGGTTTTTTCTACTATACTTTTCATGCCATCGAACTGCTGGCCAACTTATGCGCTGGACTGGAAACATGCTGTTCTGCAGTAACATCTGTTTGTAGTAACGCTATGCTTAAAAGAAAGAAAACCGTATATTGTATGCGGTTCTCATCGATGTCAGGTCTCACATGAGAAATCAATAAACGAGTCCTCGTGTACTGAACAATCAAATTCTCGTGCCGGATTTTTTTTTGTTTCATAATTGCCAAACAACGCGGAGGAAACTGAGAGAGCCTTCGACGTTTGAAATAGTTGCAGCAAAACTTGATTAATAAAATTCCAACCATGCGAATAGTTGAAGCCAACTTTAATCATTTTCAGTCACATCAAATCTGGCGTGTGTGTGTGTGCGCGCGCACATGGTTGTTGACTTTCCAAACTATTCCTTTTATGAAAAGTAATTTTTCTTAGATTTATAATTCAATTTTCAACTGAATTACAAAGTGTTTGTAATGTATGAGAGCATTTGATTTGAAACGTGAAACGTTCACTGTTCGATACAGCTTTATGGTTTTTTATTATTAGAAAAATAGTTGTACTGCTGTGCGATACTTTTCCATTTAATTATATCTGGACGATGTATACTTTTTAATAAAAAAAGAAAAACTCACATCCCTGTTCGCTGTTATAAATTCTTGCTCTCTTCGATATTAAAAATAATTCAATTGCAATTCACTTATCGTGTACAAAAAATGGGAGAGTAAACAATTTGAAAACGGGCGCTTATCTGGTTGCTGGAATCGGCGTATCATTGTCGAGTAATATGTACTTGGAGATTATTATATTGAACCATCAAGGTCAGGAATGACCCGGCGGTTTGCTATTGCGCAGAATAAGCAAACAGCGCCTTTACAATTCACAGTGCTGCTTCAATAATACTATAATACCACGAGAAAAATGGTAAAAGGAGTCAAAAAAAGACCCATGTAGGTCACACAGCCGCCCCTGCTCACTCCCGCGAGCGCCCGAATGCCAGATGCTACAACTATCATAAGAAGCAACTTCTCCAGATTGGTTGCATGCAGTTGAAATAGCAGATTTATCGCATTATAATGCGCATCCGTATAAGAGAAGAGAGAGGAGGTGTCTTCAACAAATTTCGTCTCGAACAATTTTAATTGAATTTGTTTTTCTTCCTCTCAACATTCAATCATAATTTACGTTAAATGGAAACGTCGCCGGCTGACATTTTTATGTTTCGCACTTTTGCAGGATTTGATGGATGAAAAATTTAATTTCTCCAGCGAGAATAATAAAAGAATTACATTCGCTTTCCTTTTTCTTTTCATTCTCGAATTTGGGTTACGTAAATTCAAGTTGTTGGCAAACAGTCCGCGGGAGCCACAAGTTTTGTCATATTGGATGAATTTTCGAAATCTTGTATAACAGATGTGAACGGTGGTGCGAAGTCTAATAAAACATGTATGTATAATATATCTTCAGTTAGAAATATGGGAGCTACGCGAGTCGAGTATCTAGTTCAGTCAAGCGGAATGAAATAATTGCTGAATCGGAAATTTTCTCACAAAAAAGAGTGTGCGGTGAAAAAAAAGTAGGAAGAATGAAAGTTGCATTACATACACTGAAAATCTTATAATCTTTAAATTTTAGAGCCCGTTTTTATCCATAATCAATAAGGGGGGCTAATTATTATAAAGTGGAAGTACGATTTCTAGATGTAATTTTATCGCTTGCTTTATGGCGAGCTTTATAATTATTATTTGCAGATCGCGTCAGTGCCAACTTGGAGGCGCGAAAAAAAATTGCTTTGCCTTTATATTTTTGCTCGCTTCGAATAACGAGAGATTAATATGTAGTAATAAAATCGCAGTTTGTGCAAATAAAAATAATAATAATGCGAATGAAATATTAGAAATATACTTGTCCATCAAAAAATAATAATCCACAAATGATACGACTTTGATTATCAGTTTATTAATGCCGTATATATAATTGTAAGGTAAGCACAGTGTATAGTAATTGCGAAATATTATCTTTGTTAATGTGATTGTGTCATAGTCATTTCAATTATGAATTGTGTGATTATATAGTATATCAATAATCAATTTTAGTTTAAAAGCAATCTTTAAACCAATAAATGACGCTAACCAGTCGAACTGATTCATTTTGTGCTGCACAAGTACCGATCTGTTAGTCATCTCAAACCGGACTTTTTGTGTTTCAAAAGGAAATGCTCATCTCAAAAACATCTGGAGTAATGATTATTTTATGTAAAACAACTTCTCACATTTTTTACAATAAAAACTCATTTTTATGAAACGAAAAAATAAGAACACTTAAACAATACAAATTTAACGAACTTGACTTTTCAGCATATTAAACATTGTGAAACCTTTTTTTCTAAAATAAACTATCATTCAGGTTAAAAGGATAATAACTCAATTCGATAGCATACAATTTTTTATCCATATTTTTTTAAGTTTAAGAGCTCGGTATTTTGAATCGATTTTATGTAAATGTTTCATGTACAAATAGTGTTGTCCAATGTTGAATCTGCTTTATGCAAACTAAACTTTACGTTAATCTTTCACAGACCAAATTTGAACAAAATATGTATAGTTATGGTAAAAACTGTCTTGGGGTTTTATTTCTTATTTGATATTTGAGTTATCCTTTTGGTCGAATACGCGCTTTTCGTATATTGCGTTTTCAGGCAACTTCAATTCTTTTTTAAAGTTACAAAAATCAGATCGACAAACTCTAAAAAAAGAGTATTAACATGCAGTAATCATTTTATTTCCGTAATTTTTGATCAATCAATATTGAATATTTTAATTATCACTTTTCTATCTCTTTAATCTATCTTGTTTAATTTAATATAAAAAAATGTTCTATAAACATAATTTATAAATATTTATACTTCGTTCCATTTAAATTCAGTCGAACAGTTTTAAACCTAAAAATTAATGCTTGAACAGGCAACGGTATATCTGTACCGCTAAACATTCCGTGGGGTATCAATTATCTAATTGTTATCATGGTCTGTTAAAGATAATCATTACAATGTGGAATTTTATTTTATCATCACATTATTATGTAAGAATTAGTTCATCGTGCGAGGGCGTTGCGCTCTTGAAGCGACGCAAGTTACAAGTCACAGTTGTCGGGAGGAAAGAAAGTGTGCGTTAGTTGTTTAATTGATTGTTCATTAAAACAAGTTTATCAGTTTTTTTTTTCATTATCATATTTTTTCATATACATTTTTTTGTAAAAACATAAATGTGCTAGCCAAGCAAAAAAAAAAACAGTACGACCGCACTACTCTTATCGTAGTCAGCATCGGTGTTTCGCGCACGCTCGTGTTTGCATGCACAGGAATTGCCTCAACAATTTTGAAACACGCAGAGAGCTAAACATGTGAAACGATATCAAATTAAGAACCTCTTAATTTAATATCATTTAAATTTTTGTCAAATTTATTTTTCAGGTTTAAATAGATGTTTAACAATAAAACTATATCGATTGATGTGTGTTAGAGTATATGGAAACCAGTAATAAGGCTTGCAGCTGAAAAATCATCTGTCTCCAAAATTTACGAATTCAATCTTGACACCATTTCGGAGGATCAAAATTTGAACTTGAATGTGAGATGTAGGTTAATTCACGGAATCAACCCTGCATGATTTCTATAAGCATTCTGTGACAAAAATATCGTACCGGAGGACTAATGTAATTTTTAATTTCTATTATGTAGGAATTGATTATACTAATGTTTCTGATCTGATTCTATTACGGCTGTCACATCGACATTGCGAGGGAACTTTTTCCTGGAACGAAAAAGATGGATGGTACGCGGCTCGCTCCCGCGTTGGCTATTTCATATACGTATTAATGAGTTTTACGGAAAACTTTATCCTTATAGTGTTACAGAAAAATTTCTCTCGGAAAATTTAGTGAACGTGTGTGTCACACCGCGGTGTATGAACAATGTTTTTTTATTCGAATGTAAAATGGATGTTTCACGTATTAATGCTCGTGACAAAAAAGTATTAATCGATGAGATTCATAACGAAATTGATGCCACGATTGATGCACATTTTTTCGAAACCTTTTGTGCAAAAGAATCGCATCAATTTTTTTCTCAACTTCTCCTAAGTAATAATAACTTTTTCAGGCACTGCTCTCTTGAAAACTGCGATCGTTAGTAATTAGTTCGAAACTTTGTACAAACTGTATAACTCATCACACCATACAAATTGACCTAATTTCTCAATGATCAGCACAAAAAATAGAAGATAGTAAATTTCCTAAACTGTTTGAACCGCAATAAAAACCTTCTCTCTTTCGTTTTTCCTGCCCAATCAAACATTTTTCAGTGCATTGTCAAATTGAATTAGCGTTTATTATTTATTTACTTATTTAGTTGTATCATTTCTTTTCATTTGCACTGGTCTGGTTTTTGAAATTACATTTGATTTGATGAAAAACAAACAAAATTCAGAATTATTATTTATAATGTTTGTAGATGCTATATTATAATGGCGTTTGCGAGTTACTTTGGTATTTGGGAACCAATCAAAATCCGCTGCTGCATTAATTCATCACTGGCAAACGTTGAAAAATGCGCAACCATACATCCGCGTTTTCAAAAGTTACAAAAGCCCTGACTTAATACAACTTTCAAGCCACTAAAACCGTTGTATCATAAACAGAACTAAAAGTTATCATATACCACTTTTTTAGAAATTTAATGTAATTTCTTTTGTCAGACCTTTTTCTTTTCTTGGCGTTCAATTTTCTAGTTTTGCGAGAAAGTTAAATTTTCATTTCTTCTCTTATATTTTGTTTGCTCCTGAATTCTTCGCGCTTCATTTGCGTTTGTTTATGACTCGTGAAAAATGACAAAAGTTGGCGGATGAATTTTGAATTACAAAAGAACGCGTATCTGCGAGTGAGCACACACAAGTTATAAAAAGTGAAAGTATTATAACCTCAAACATTTTGCTCTTGACATTGTTAGCTCATGATTTAGAGCGCGAGCTGGTACAATTGCACTTAGTTTTATATTCAGTTTAATATCTCTGCTTTACCTTGAGAAACAACGAATATAATTTCATAAACACTTTGACAAATATCATATTTGATATCAAATTCCGGGGGAAAAAATGAAACTCACTTAAATAACATACCACATGGAAAATTCAATTGAGCAAGTAAAACATAAATTCACTTCGTCTTTCTTGAAAAATATGGTCATTGAGGGAATTCACTTTTGTTTGCAAGAAACTTTCAAGTGTTATGATATCATATTATCACACGATTGAAAAGTGCAAAAACAAATTTTGTAAGTTATAATAATCAGAAAATAAACAATGAAACAGCTATTGTACATTTGAATTGCACAGGAAATGGAATAAGTACAAAAAGCGATTTAAATTTCTTTTGAAATATAACTTTTAAGTAGTCATCATATTATCACACGTCCAATGAAAAAAAAAAAAAAAAAAGAAAATAAGTAAAATTGAAAATTACAGAAAAGTTAATCATAAATTTAAAATAATAAAAAAATGAATAGGTATTGTAAAATTGAATTGCGGAGGATGGAACGAGCACAATAATGATTTAAATATGATGAAAGTTTATCTCCATTGAAAGGACACTAACTGGAGCAGCGAGATAAATTATTATTATTGTTGTTGAAGTATGTGTGTTGATAGTTATGAGTTACAAAATTTCGCGTATCTTTTATACACGCTCTTTAAATATAAACCTGATGTTGTACAATGTAAATTGTGCACGCCAGTCAGACAAACGGGCTACTTCAATCAAGTTTCTGTTTTTGCGCGATGAGAAAGTGAAGAGTTTCGACCTTGTCGCCTCGCGCGGCTGACTGTATTCGCACTACTCTACTTGTCCGACTTCGTGGCAACTCAATCTACTGGCGGCGCCCCCGAAGTTTCACCTCCAGACCGTTATTTTTAGTCCGAAACGATCGCGCTAATGGCAGGGACGAAAGAAAATCATTACCTGCCACAAATGCACCGTCCAAAAAAAGGAAATACTTAATACAAACATCATCATCCGAGAGATAAATAAAGAGATTAATCAACCGGGACTTGCTCGTACGCGATGAGACACGGTCATTTTTCATTCAAATAATCTGGCAGGATGACGTTTGGCCGCAATCATCAAAGTGATCTCATAATAGCGGCGCGTTTTGTTTTTAATTGGATCGCGTGCGTGATCAATAGAGATAATTCGTGATTAAGATGATTTTCTGTATAAGCGCTTTGCGGGCACGTACACATCCCGAGCCTTGTTTACAAGTTTCCATATGAGTTTGCAGTTACGTTGTTAACGTACTCTAGGAGTTATAAGTTTTGAATATGGCTGAATGAGAGAGTGTTGACGCGGCAGAGGGAAAGTATAAAATCGACTTACCCGATACAGCCAGGGCGATCGCCGCCATGAGGGTCCAGCGTCTCATATTCGCGCGAAAGACGTCGGCGGCAGTGACGGCTCGTTAGCGAGGCAAGCCCTCGTGCTTTTGGCTGGTCACGATTGCAGGGCCTGATAGCGATCAGCCGACGAGAGCCACTGTTGCTGAATTGTGCTTGTGTGTGTGTGTGTGTGTGCGAGTGTGTTGCAATGAAACGGGAGAGATGCAAAAGAAGGGCGAATCGGTGTGTGTGTGTGTGTTTGTGTGTGTGTAAGAGAGAGAGAGAGAGAGACAGGGAGAGAAATGATGTGATCGACGAGTAATCAAGTATGTTGGTTTATATGGTAGAGAAATATTTGTCTGGTGTGTTTGTCTTACATATAGAAGATATATGTATATGTCAATACATATATGCAGAACGATTAGCACATAAACTGGAAAGAAACCCACGAGGAAGGATACAGAATGGCGAATTTCGGGCTGCGGAAACTCGCGCTCTCGAGCATAGTGGGTTTATCATGGGGGGCACGTGACTTGACGCGCGTCCCTATTGCAAAGGTGGCAGTGGCGAGGATGTTGCTCTGTTCGGGCCAGACACTGCCACTAGGGTTGCCTTCTGTAAGCAGCATTGCGTCTCAATAACAACATCTCCTCTTGGTCTCGTCGTCGAAACGATGATGACGGTGGGCCCGGTTCACCGAGCCAACTGGCGTATTACTGGCGCTCCCCCACACGTCCAATGCTACCAACCATCCGACGGTCGGGCGGCCCTAATGCACGTCACATGTCATTCACGTTCGCATCGCTGGCAATAACCCGCTCTCGCACCCTGGCTCTCTGCTCTCCTTCTCTCTCTCTCTCTCTCTCTCTCTCTCTCTCTCTCTCAGTCCGAACGGCGATGGCGACGACACCGAGATGAGCAGGACATCTCCGCGCTAATTCAAAACCGGTTGCGCGCCAGCCTGGGCAGATATCCGTCCACCGCGCCGTCCAACACTGGACTAATTTTCATTTGGCCCGCAGAGATGCTGCGAGGACCAGCTTTTGCGTTTTCCGACCCTGCGTCATCCCCACCATCCGTCGTATCCCCGTCTCTTACTTTCTCCCCCATCGTGCTCGCTTTTCCTCCCGGACTCCCTTTCCACCTGCTATAGTGCGTGCCAACATCGCAAGAGAAGAGAGAATCGTTACTATGCCAAGATCAATATCATGGGACCGCGCATGCTTCACTTTATGTCCTGTCCTTACTTTTCATATATACATATTTGTCTCTTAAATGCACACGCCAATTTGCAACCGACATCCAGCCATCATTCGCAGCTTCGTCCTCCACCTACGGACCCGTCCGCGCTGACCTTGCGAGACCACCCTCGGTACCCTAACTATCGTTGCACCGCACCAATCTCCGCGCTCGATCTCCTCTCTAATCCGCCCCACATCATTCTTCCTCGAGGACTCCGCAAGTACACACAACTACTTCCACAAAAACATTCGCGCAACCCTAATATTCATTTACCAAGCCTGTTGCTCTCTTTCTTCCCTTCCAACAAATTTGTCATTCACTTATTTTCTTATACTTCAAACACACTTCGCCTGTTTACGCATCAACCGCCCGAATTCATCTCAGCATATAATTTCACAATTGTCTCTGCCCGTCGAGTTTATGATTTTCAGCAGATCTCATCTCGCTCAAGTTTTCTTTTCGTTTATCTTTCTTTTTTATTTTTGCAAAAAGTACAACCACCTCTTGTGGCGAACAGAAAATGTAGCAAGGAAAATGCCGTTTGGCTAACACGTTTAGAGTTTATATTGACAGTGTGTTACCAGACAAACAATTTTTGTTGTCTCCGAGTGTGGATCTTTCCCTCCTTATATACAATAAAAGTGTCGGCGCCGCCGTGTGCTAGATGAGAACGCAGGAGAGGACGTGAGGTAGGAGAAAAGTGCAGCTTGGCGATAGGGTCTAGTGCTGAGATCTGTTGAAGAGTCTGAAGTTAAATCCGAGGTAGTGTATGATGTGTGGTCTTGAGTACTCGCTATTGTAAAAATGTAAAGACGCCTCTGGATATGATATACGTGAAACGACAAATCGCAACTGTATACCGATTTATGATCTGCAAAAATGTATTTCATTTTCGTTTTTTTTTTTTTTATATGGTTTTACGTTTTTAAAAAAAAGTTTCATTCGAATATGAAAAACTGATAAATATATTTTTAAAAGTATATAACATCTTATACATTTGGTGAGAAAAAAAATGGTGCTTCAAACTTTTGTTATGACTCGCCTGATGAAGAATTAAACGAACTTCGATGGAAAGGGATCCGCGTTCATTTGTTTTAAAATTATTTTTTAAATATAAATGAAATTGTACCACATTTTCTTCGATATAAAAAATTCAACCGCTCGAAACATGTTTTGTGATGTGAATTGATTTTTCTGTTATATTATTATTCTTTTTTTTCGTCGAAAAACATGATCGCTAAAATGTTGCTTATTTTTAGTTACAACCACATCAAAACAGAACCTAAAAATGCCTGCATTTATGAATTTCCCGATGCAATTATTCTCATTCTTGATTCTCAACTTGTTGAATGAAGAAAAATAAATTAGCAGTAGAAAGCATTTCTACATGGAAGATACAAGGTATATTTGCTGTTGCAAAAGGACTCTAAGTGATATTTCGGTTTTAGCAGATGACTTTCTCGAGGATGTCAATCAACTAAAATATAGCGTTATTAAATTGGGACAAAATCAAATTAAGCATATAAAAACACAAACAAATAATAAGGTACGATATAAAAATGGTGGCAAATAAGTTTGTAATTTAACCAACCTTCAAGTATAATTTTTATAAATTCGAACAACAAAAAAATAAATAATTTCTCAGGCGTACGATTGTTGTCCTGCGGAAGAAAATTGCGGTGAAATAACAGGAGGATGCAACAACTACACGACAAATAATACTGTGTCAATGAAAAATGTTTTAACATCAACTATATCAACAGGACATGAAATCGGCCATCCACATGAGGATCAGGACAATTTGGCAGCCGGATATAATTGTGAAAATCAAAACGACACGACTATACAAAATTCTTCCGCGATAAAACAGCCCTGTGATAACATAACATATTCTCCCGTGGCAAATACATTGTGTAAAATTAAAAAATATTTCGCATCCCTGCTCGTGCTTCCAAAATCAAGTGATCTTCGTAGTATGATTTTGCAGGCAGGAATTTTCCTGTTTGCACTAGGATTCGGGATAATTATCGGTTTTTCTATATATTACTCGTTTTGCAATAGAACACAGTTTTGTATCGTTCCATTATTTTTGCGACCACTCCGAAAATTTGTGTACTGACGTTTTTAAAACTGCAGATTTTTTTATTACTTTCAAGTTTCTTTTAATTTTGAGGATCATGGGTTACATGATTATATTCTTCCAATAAAATAAAATCCCATTGCTTAATGAAAGAAAATGATGTATTTCAATTGTCAATGCTGTTTTGTTACACTGTACGATCTCTACATAATTGTAAAAAATTTGTATTTTTTACAAAATATATCATTGTGGATGATGTTAAAAAAATTGTTAACATTAGTTCACAAAAATGATAGAATCTTATTTTGATAATTAAAGTTTTGTTTTTGTTACCATCCAAACCATAGTAGAATAAGAATCACTAATTCAAAACTCTTTTTCAAACATACAACGAATTGAATCGAACTGAAACAATAATAATTCTGAAATGCAAAGACTTTTCAATCACATTCTTATTTGCTTATGGTCTGGTTGCATAAATTTTAGCACTCAATGGCTCTCTCCTTTCTTTCCGACGACTCGTTTGAAATCTCCCATATTTGTAGTTGAGATTGGCGAACCAATAATAGATAAATGATCAATTCTTGTTGTCTCCGAATCACCTTGATTGTCTTTCACGAATATTTGTAAGTTTTGTACATTCTGGAATTTCACATAACGCAGAGGAATCGCGTTCCCTTCTTCCAAATCTTTTGGTGTTAGACTGCAAAAAATGGTCAGTTTCAATTTTTAAATATTGATGAAATTAAAATAGTTGAAAAGAATTCAATCTATTATTAATGTGAGGACTCACGTGAGACTTTGAACACAAGTGTTCGAGTCAGCCATGTCAAAGTCAATGGTTCTAGGCTGATTGATGTACAATCTGATGTTTTTTGGTCCATTATCAACGGGTGCTTTGATTTTCAAAGAGTGTACTTTAACAGATTGTTTAAAAGTTATAGAAATGATTAATTGTTCATCACAATCACTTTCTAAATAACCACCGTCAGCAGACAGACAATGAGCAAGACAGTGATCATCTGATTCATTTAAACATTCACATTGTGCATTTTGTATAAGAGAACTCAAATCCATCTGCAATGTTAATAAAACGAGAATTAAAATATACAATTTATATAAACCGGAATAAAAAAATGTATATGAAGCTGTTGTCAATCTTCGTGACAAGCGAAACAAAATAGAGTGAAAAATGCATTCCCGAATGTTGAGATAAATATTGAATACATACGTTCATTTTGAGAAGTAGCCCGTTGCATAAATTTTCAAGTTAATCCGACTCGTTAAATTGCTAATTTAAATTTTTTCATGAGAAATAACAATGCAATTCAATGTTTTTTGTTAAAAGTTTTTATTATTACAAACAGTACATCAATGTTTCTTTATAAACGAGTATATATATTAAAATTATGTAAGACATTTAATCATTTTTAAAATTATGTAAATCAACTCGCTCGTGTATAAATATAAAATTTAAATTTAAAATATGATTCTCCACTCTATTTTTTGTTTCCTTTTCGATTATCACAAATTAGTTAATATATGCTTTTTATGTTCTTTTTTTTTCAACAATTTCATCCGAGATTTTAATTAAGTTTAAAAATGATCTATTGGAATGCTCTAACGGTTGTAAATGTGATCCAAAAATGATTCTAATCATCCAAGTCTTACTGATTTTTCGACCAGAAGTATATGACGAAGAATAAAACAAACATTGCAATAATATGAGTATACAAATTATTTTCAGAACCACTTCGTACATGTCCAGAGACTTCGGTTTCGTCACCCTCGCCGGACCCATAGAATTCTTGAATCTTCGATTCCAGACCGTTCGGATCAGCGCCTTGGCACGTACCAAGTTTTGTGCGATTGCGATAAAAGATAAAAGTAGGCATTGCAGTAACTCCTTGTCCTGCAGCTGTCTCAGGACAGTGATCAACATCAACTTTCAGGAAAACTGCGTTCGGATATTTTGACGACAGTTGCTCAAATACTGGAGCTATGCGCTGACATGGACCACACCTGTCAAACATTTGTTTTTCTTTTATAAAACAAGCTTGTACCTCTTTATATTACTATTCAAATTTATCTTGAAACAAAAAATATCCTGCGTTGTTTGAAAATTACTTTTTTCAATAATTTATTTCTAACCTTTTAACGCAAACAATTCAGTTGATGATTCATTGGTATTTTATAATCAATTTACAATTCAAGTAGAGAAATTAATGTTGCATTGTATGAAGGTTATTGCCCAGCGAAATTTTTGTTATTTGTTGGCTGATAAATGAAATAAGAAAGCAACATCTTTTAAATAACCTAAACTTACCAAGTAGCGGTGAAATCAACAACAACTAATTTAGAGGCTGCACTATTCATTTCACTATGGAAGTGGCCGTCGTCGTTGATAACTCGTACCAGACCCATTATGATAGTTTTGTTTAGTTTTTCAAATTCAACGCGACTTTTTTTAATGTACAATTTTATTTTACAAGCGGTTCTTTGATGTCTGTATGACTGGCAGTTTACTACTTTGTACAATGTTGCCACTAATTCCTCTTTTAAACGCTAGCGCCGCTATTCATCAGCCGGCAGAACTAAACTTTTTGAAATTACCAAATGAATTAATTAAATAATATTAAGTTGAATTTAATAATAACTAATAATTGTTAAAAAAAAAAATTTCAAACATTCTTGGCAAAAGTCATGATTTAAATTTGTTTCCAATTTCAAATTAGTTATACAGCTTTATGACATTCAATTTTTTTTAATCACAAACAAATTTTGACATTTGGAGGTGCGTGTAAATTCTTGTAAAAATAAAAACATTATTAAAAAATCAAAAGAAGAAAAAAAAATTGTAAAATCTAAAACTGAATACTTCTTTTACACCGAATCAAATTTTGTCCTCATTTTCTTCGACGGGAAAAAACTTTACAATGGAAGGAACAAATGGATCAACTGGTAAATCATGTTAATTTTGATTTCTTTGCATAATTATTAGAATGCTAATTGACGACAAAATATGAAAAAAAAAAAAATGAATTATTTTCAGATGAACAACACAAGCAATACATTCTTCTCATGTTGGACAAATTGATAGTAGATCATGTAGATAATGACAAACCTATTGCGGACTACCCAGAATTATTTAAACAAATACAGTCATATCTGCTCCAACTGCCTTTCCCGGAAATATTTCAAAAAGTTCCACTGGTGATCACAAAAATTTGTAGACATGCAGAAGAAGAAGCAATCAAGCACATGCTTCAAGAACAAGAACTAATCTCAATGATTTTCGTTAATTTTTCTACACTTCCAGTAATAGATATTATATTTTTTCTTACCGCATTGAATACCACTGAGAAATAAAATGATACACTTCTGATTACATTTATTTTAACTTTCAGCCGCCATATCAAGACTCAGTAATAGACATGATTGAGGTTCTTGTTAATAACAATGTGCGAAATGCGCTCAACATAGGATCAAAATATATTTTATTAATGATACCACAACTTCTGACCGCTGAATATCAATTGGTGCAGAAAATTCTTCACGTTATAATGTATTTCGTTTGTGATAGAACAACAGCAATCGAAGTTGGACCAAGTATATAACTAAACTTTGATATACTTTTTTTGTAAATCTAATTAAGATTTGACTCTTAATTTTGTCATTTTTTTTGAAAATGATATCAAGTTTCTTTAAATAGATTTTACATATAGACATTCGAGATGAATTCGTTTGAGCTAGTCGAAAATTACGTTGACATTAAATTATTCAAAATAATAAATTATTTGTTTGGCAGATATATTGATGTATTTGACGTCCGTATATCCCAATCGTTATGACGTTAGGATCAACGATGGAATTTTCAGAATACTCACGATAATATGTGACCATGACGTTGAATTTTGTGAACATTTCATAAAGACTCCGTTTTTCACTACAGAAGTCAAGGAGAAGTTTGATACTTCTACAAATTTTATAGAACAGGTTTATAAATAAATTAAAAATTTTTTATGTACACAAATCAGTTCTATTTGAATTTCATAACATCTTGATTTTAGGAACTTAGAGTAAGCATCTTTGACGCATTGGCTGATGATACCGACATTGCCAAAGAGTTGCACAAAATGGGAATCGTAAAATTAGTGTTCGAAAAGTTACCGGTTTTAGATATCAAAGCCCGGATAAAAGCTGTAACGTTTCTGCTAAAGATGTGCTCTTATACCAATATTGTAATGTTAATTTGCGTAGCCTGATTATTATTTGATTTGATGCGACACAATTAATTACAATTTGCAACATTATCATTTCTAGGTTTCGCAACTGGAAAAAGATTGGTGCATGGATAGAACCATAGGAATGTTGAGAGGACCACAACCCCAGAGTATAAAAACAGCTATTGTGAACATGCTGGCCACTAAGTTCGCCGGTTCTCGACAATTAGCAACTTACCTCCTAGAGCACGATGTGATTATAATTTAATTGCAAATTTGTTTAAGAATAATAATTTAGGAATTGTATCAGTGATTTTATGAAAAAAAGAACACTTTATTTTCAGATCATGAACATCGCAAATGGTTTTTTTGTTTACTGGCAAGGCAGTGAAGATATCATTGTCGCTCTAGTGACATTAATTGAAAACTTGGCAAGAACTTTAGGACACGACGTTATCGCTAACTATTTGGATTTTCCGGCACTGGCGGTAACAATTTGTTCACTTTTTGTTGTTTAAATTAATTATCAGAAAATTTTTAGAGAGAATAGTAGATTATACAAATGTAATGTAATCTAGAGCGTACAAATGCCGTTGTGTTACAATCTCTTGATGAATATGATACCGTGCTGTCGCGATGCTGAAGCGTGCATAAAAATCGTCAAGGTGCAAAACGAAAACGAGAATATCATCGATAGAGCTCTGATACAGCTATTAGAGGTATGCTTACTTTATGTATGTCAACATCAATCTTACAACTGATTGTCTGAATAATTTATTCACTTTGTATAATTCGAAATCGAGTTTTGGTTTTTACATTGTTTTATACAAAACTTACAATTAGAAAATATTCTTACAACGCTCAAAAATTACATAAATACCTGATGTATATAATTGGCTAATCTGGCATATACTTTTTATACAAATTTTGTTTACAATAATCGTTTTTTATCAGTGCTGTTGTGTATACATAAATCAAATCTTTAAATATGTAAACACTTAAACTATTTATTTGAAAAAAATCAAATTCGATATTGGTTGAAGCTTTGTTGGCAGATCTTTGGCATTTACATTTTTATACAAATCTAATAATTTTATAATTTACATTGAAAATTTGTTCAATTTGTTAATGATTTGATATTAAAATTGTTCAGTTCATGATAATGTAATCTGAAAATTTTCATATTATTTATTTAAAAAACGGCAGTGGTATATATTTAAAAGATAATTCAGGTGTAACTGAAAAATTGCAAAATTTAGCTAAACAATTTTAGGTCGGTTTGAAATTATAGCATCATTTGAAAGCTGTAATTCAAAAATGAACCCAGCGTGTATTACGAATGTACTTGTTGCTGAATAATACACTCTCGAGGTTTCATCTGAATTGTAATTATCATTTAAAAATCAAAAAGTAAATACAAACAGCGCTTGATACGTTCGAAGTAAATATGATTATCAAATTATTCGTATTACATCATTTCCCTCTCTAATTATTCTAAAACGAAACTTCTAAAACGTTGAAAGATTATAAAACGATTTCAAAATTTGCTTTTTGCTATTCAGTTAAAATGTTTTGAGATTTAAGCTCATTCAGTTATTTTATTTATATTCGCTTGAAAATTTATCTGTTCAGTTTAGCAATTTTTAATTAATTGTATTGAAATTATGTTTCTTGTTTTCTGCATGATTCGCGTTGAAAAATAATTGTAACACCGCGCCTTTAAAACATTCTAACAACTCGAAAATTAAGTACCTTTTCTTTTTTGATATTTTGTTCACCCTAATTTATCACACATACTTTTTTGCAAACAGTGATAAGTTTTAATTTACACATCTACCGTAATTATTAATTCAACATTACATCTTACAATCACTGAAATCATAGCACAAATACTTCGAAATAACTTTTACAACAATCAAATGATTATTACTTATATGAAACAAATTCTATAACAATGATAAAAATATGCTATTGAAAATGCAAACTCAAAAATGACCTGATAAGTTTGCGTGGGCATGGTAGAAACACCTATTTACATAAAGTTTGAACGAACATTTCAACAGGTTTGTATACGCAGCTTGTAACAAAAACATTGTTCAAAAGATATAGGCGCGATAAACGTTCAAAGTTTTTGTCCATCAAATCTCATCGCAACCAGAGCAAATATTCGGGTCAGTGCGTGCAACCTGTTTAAGTATTTCTGAAAACAAAAAGAAATATAATAAAAAAATGCCGCTAAAACTATGTGAGCTTCATTAAACATGAAATAAATCTTATGTTTTAGTCAAGTATATATAAATGCTTAGTTCATCATTTATTTGTTTGAGTAAAAAAGTACACACACTTTTACACACTCGGATTATAAATATTATATCCCATAAAAACTTTATAACAAATGCGACTCGGTACCTTGAGACAGGATAACAAATACCAATTAGATTGTCATGGATTGAGTATATTTATGTAAATGTTTCAGTTTATTGCTAACTTGTCTCAAGGAACCGAAAAACAGTTTAATACAAATTGTCATGGTATCAATGAAATATCAAGTCTCAATTGAGATAACAAAATGAAGTGTCAAAATTGTTTGTTTCAAAATTGCACCTTAATTTTGTTTTCTCTTGATTTTTTATTTATTTATTTTTTTTTTCTTCAACAGTTTAAGTTTTAGTTAGCACAACGACGACAGTCCCAAAATTATTCGTCAATGTCCTCGTTGGCTTTAATGCTAGCGTAATTATTCATGTTTCTATTCACCCTCAACATCTTTAGAAAACTGCCGAGAACCAGTATAGTTTTCCTGTGTCTTCTAAAAATACCCGAATATAAGGCTTCCCTAACGTCTCTTCTGTCACTCACATCCGAGTCGATACTTGAAACCGATACGATGGATGGTTTGGCCGACACTGGCTGGTGACCGCGGGACTCGCCAGCGTTTAAAATGATCCGCGGCTGATTGTTGATCATTATTACAAAACTTAAAACAATTTGTTACAATCTTGTGCCAAAGTTCGGACTCCTCACCGACAAAACTCTTCTTAAACAAACAAACGCTTTGTCATAATTTTGATCGTCTACCCCGAAGGGTGTACATTTGAGTCACACACATACTTGTTATTATAACGCAATGGTATCCTCATCACAAAAACTATGTCTAAATTCAACTACACTCGAGTGGGATACGTTTCTTCGTTTTATCATACAAGATGATGCGCAGTGTTTGCGACACTTTTTGTTTTCCAACAAGATCGCGAAGGAGTCGTGTTATCTCTGTTGATATTTACATGCGAATTCTGGCGTAATGATTTTGCGTGTCGGCTGCTGCTTTCTGCTGATGATATTGGATGGTGGTTCTAGAAATGATCAAATGTGCAATACACCTTTCGCAGAATGCTTAGTCCCAGCTTTTTTTCAACTGCAAGATGAAATTTTCATTTCAGCAAAAAATTTTTTGATATTTATTAAAAATTATATTTTTTTCAATTTCATTATCTGTTTCTTTGACACAAAAAAGGTTGCACGTTAACTTCTAATCTTTTAGACAAAACAAGATAATAAACGTGAATAATAATATTTTTGTCATAATTGAAGCGTTTTTTTTTCTTTCCCATCTAAAGATTTATTGACACTGATGCGGCTTGAAAAGCCGCTTTTTTCTCATTTCCGCAATTTAATTTGAGTTCATCGATGGCGCTACTTAGGGAAACTAATTCGATTGACTTTGTACATTTTGTTTTGTTAAAAATGAAAATAATTTCTGAACATTATAGACACTTTTTCTTTCATCATTATTTCAGATAGTATCAACTTCGGAAGATGCAAGAATTCAATTCGTACAATCTCGTGCCATTCGTTATTTAGTGCATCTGATGCAGAATCCACCGCCATACGAATTTAGAGGTCATTTACTTTACGCAATATCTCAGTGTTTCCCCGGAGAAATTTTGAGGTAAATTTATTATTTTACAATCTTATAGAATACAAGAAATCAAATAAATAAATCATTAAAAAATCATACTTCATATTTATCATAATCATTATATACATTTTTTTTTTATTTTTCGATTAATCATTGCTAAAAATTCGTAACTATTTTTTGTACGAGAAATTCAACAAACTCTTTACATTCAACTGATAAATTATGAAAGTTACACTACACTATTGATCGTTTCAAACTTCAAAACATTGATTAAATTATTCGCAAGTATTAATAAATAAAAAATTGTAAAGCTTAAAAGAATATAATTAAAAGAAAAGTATCACATTTAAGGGGTTGCTCACTATTGAAGTCTTCCGTCCACATGGTCTTAAAGTCCTTTGAAGTCTTATTGAAATTATTGAGGTTCTACAAAATTTGAGACTTCAAGGACTTCAAAGATGAAGTGAAATAAGAATATTTGGAATGCTTTAAAATAACTGAGAAGTTCAGACGGTGGAAATGAACGAGGATTTTGAGTAAAACTTGAATGAGAGCGACCTAGAGAATGAACAAATTTTTTAAAATGATAATTTTGGTGAATGTGAAATTAAAAACAGCTTGAAAAAAAATGACAATGATTTTAAATAGAAATTAAAAAATATTTTAAAGTTTTGACTTCAAGGACTTCAAAAACTTCAGTTTTGAAGTACACTTGTTAGGTCGGTGAGCAACCCATTTTGTATATGACATCGTACCAATAACAATTGCTTGACATTCAAATAAATTGAATAATTCAATGATACATTATCGAGTCAATCATAACGAATTTAATGTGTGTAATATATAAACACCAGTTGCTTCAATAACGAAAATGAAGATGATTTTGGAATAGAATACTCACATATCATGTTGTCAAATGGCACTAACAAAATAGGGTATTTAATTTTGACCAGCGACATAGCGGAAATCCAGCGCCTCTGACATTTAATTTATAATAATGCTTGTGAGAAATAACTTGTCAAGTGTGTGTTGATGAATAGCACCCCGTCAGCTGACGGTGAGGTACACCTTTGGGTACACAATTATAAAGTAGGCAGTCATTTTTGCTCGGTTCGCATGAGCTTGCACAGCTCCACCGCGCCACCGTTTGACTTCCGCAATGTCAGATAGGAGGCGAACACATGAACACAATTTTTGTGCAAATAAATTTACTATTTTATATTATTAAAATTATTTTGAATCAACAGAATTATAATTTAATAAAATGATGTTTTAATTAGATTTTGCAAAAAATGAAGAAAAGATAATGATGTATGTTTTTTTTTTAGAAAATTTGATGACTCTTGGGTTGAACCAAATTCAGAAAGTTTATTGAGAGATATGATGGCATCCCATTCCATAACTGTAGACAAAAGACAGATCTTAAGAGACGCACTCATGGTTGATATAGATGCACCTGACGGACAGGAATGTTTGGTTCAAAAACTTCAGCAGCAAAGAAAAAACACAAGTGTATAAAAAATTAAAAAGGATATGCAAATTTTGATACTTACCTTTATCAAATTTTATAACACTTATTTTGAATAAATTTAACACTATTAAAAAAATGGCTATTATTAAAAATTCTTAGCGTAAAATGAAGTATAACTTTCAAGTTTCTTTCTTCAGAAATTGATTTTTTTATTCAAAAATAGTTTTTGACTCAGTACAGAATATATCAATAATTTGAATTCCCGCTTCTTATGCGCGCTGTCTCAATATACACGTTATTTCACACGTTTCTGCTTCAAGCTGATGCTTCACTGAAAAATTATCAATCAAATCGGATGGAAGAAAATTATGTATATAATGTAAATAATTAAGTAATGAAAATACTTTTAGAACAGTCATGATCAAGACATTTAACAAAATCCAGAATTTTGGATTCAAAGCCGCTAGATCTTTCTGTAAAGATATCATCAAGGTTAGATTTTCAACCTCTCATTACTAATATAATTTACCGAATTAATTAAGAAATATAAAATGTTGAAATTTTAATTTTCCATCATTTTATTTCAGTTATTTTTTTTTATTTTACTTTTTTTAAATTCGAAAACTCATTTTGCAGAAACAAAACTGTGAAGAGAGTATTAAATTTGGGGTGTACGATATCGTAAGTCCACAAAAGGTCTCCGGCCAGTTGTCAGTTCCAGCATGCATCTGCAAACCACCGTACGCTACCGATTCACCGATCAAACCCCCCATTTTGACAGAACCCGAGATCAAAGATGACAACCAAATCGAAAGTATGCGTCAAAGTTGTTATTTCGCTAAAAAAATTTTGCAACAGGCACAATCATTAGTGCAGGTATAAAATATTTATTTTAATATTTAAAAATTAGTTCGAATAAAAAATCATAAATTCATTTTTAAAGCCAGGAGTGACGACAGATTTCATAGACAAAGAATTGCATGAGATGATAATTAGCAACGGTGCGTATCCAAGCCCATTGAATTACAATGGGTTTCCAAAATCTATTTGCACAAGCGTTAACAACATATGTGCCCACGGAATTCCTGACGATCGACCGCTTCAAGACGGCGATATTATTAACATTGACATAACAGTAATTACCTCATTGAAAATCACGTTCAACACAATCAACATTTTTTATGAAATAAATAGAATGACAATTGTAGGTGTATCTCAATGGGTATCATGGAGATTGTTCTCAGACGTTTCAAGTTGGCGATGTGGATGTTGAAGGGAGACGTTTGATAGCCGTTACAAACGAATGCTTGGAACGTTCCATAAGTATATGCAAACCTGGCGAACCGTTTCGAAGCATAGGTAACATTCAACCTCTAAAATTATCAAAAATCGGAATATTTCTTATTTTTAATTGATTTTAGGAAGATTGATTGAAGCAGTTGCAAAAAAGAATGGATTCAACGTGATACCATGTTTAGCAGGGCATGGAATTGGAACTTATTTCCACGGACCTCCTGATATATTCCATTTTGGTATTTAATATTTCTAACAATTCTTCTTTTATTTCATTTGATTTTATTATAAGAATTTTAACACCATTTTGAACATTGAGAAATAAATAAATTATTTTCTTGAAGTAACTTTCATTTTGAACAGAAAAACATAATATAAATTTTTCATATATTTTTATCGGTGTAAAGAATGCCCGTGCAAAGACCGATTTTTCAGCTAGTCTTTATTAGTATCATGATGTATTTTTGCAGATCACGAATATTCTGGAGTAATGGAACCGGGAATGACATTCACAATTGAACCAGCTCTAACTCAAGGATCTCAAGAAGTTCAATTGTTGGAAGATGCTTGGAGCATTGCAACTATCGACAATGCAAGGACCGCCCAAGCAGAACATACTATTTTGATCACCGAAACTGGAAGTGATGTACTAACATAACAATATTATCAAGATGATAATTTGTTGTCATAGCAAAGCTTATAAAATGTACAAACTGAATGCTTTATTCATAATTATCATAATATAAACTTAAATTGAATGATAAAATCTTTTTTTATGTAGAAGCATAGAAATAATATTTTATTTATGAAAGTTTGATGAAATTACATTTGATGTGGTTAAATGACACTTATTCTGTAACCAATTTCGCAGCGTCCCAAAAACCTGATACCTCGATAGGACCAGTGATTTCAATTCCACTTTCTTTTGTGATAATTCCAACGGAATACTGAAAAAATATTTCGAATCATTCTTCGTATAATATTCCGCACTTATTTGCATTGATATATCAATGCTATATTTTTAGCGTTGTTCAAATCTATTTCTTTTTTTTTTCATTAAGCTTTTTTGAGCTTTAAAGTTTCAAGGCTTTTGAAAATGAATTCGCTTTTTAACACCTACCTTCGGGAACGCTCTGCAGTCTCTGTAATTCAATAGTTCCATAGCTTTATGAATACTCTTCAAAGCTTCTTCCTTGGTCATCTCAGGATTTCTAGCATATTCTTCTTCCAACAAAGGAGCTACCAAATATGCTCCAAAACCTGTCGCTATCACGTGGTTAGTGAACGCAGTTCCGAGTTTGTCGACAAAACCTAAGAAACTGCACCGAAATTAAACCAATTTTTGTTATCAAAATATCACATAAACTAGAAAGGAAAACACATAAAAATAGTGTTCATACTTACGGTTGGTCATTGTCAAAGCCAGCAATCAGTAGTTCATTCCACAAGGGATCGAACTTGGAACGTTTACTGTACATAACGTGAGTTAACCAGCAATGCAAAGCTTTGGGTTTCAGCATAAAACCATCATCTAGACATTCCTCGTCGAGCCTGTAGGTTTCATATAATTTTTTAATTTCTAACTTTTATTCAATTCGCTGTAGTTACGTAGAGCTGTCGAATATTTAATATGTTTCAAAAATACTTACACTTTCTGTTCAATAGCACTCCTCAGGTACTGAAAATCTGCGTAATCACCCCCAGCAGCCATTATGATGTTATCGTTTACTTTTATGACACGATCAATGTTCCTGAATCTGGCCATAGAACCATAACTTCCTAAAGTATCAGCAGCAATAACTATACCGTCCTTGAATTTTAATCCTACCACAGTCGCACCGGTTGTGATTGGACCTCTGCAAAAAATGCATGCTTGTATGGTTAAATTCAATTTTATTATTTTATCTTTAGACAGTTATTCTCAAACACTTTTTATATAAACAAATTTTTAACTACGTTTATTCACTGCAAAATGTTGTTTTGAGGTTATTTTAAAATCAAAGTCATACTCAAATAATAAAACAATGAAAAATAACTTTACATAAAATAACCTTCGAAATTAACATTTGAATAATAATTAAACATAATTATTAGCGAGCCAATTTATTTTAGAATTTATTTTAACAATTGAAATTCATACTTGGATCTCGTAATTGCACTGTCATGTTGTCGTTCAGTGCTCGTTCCAGGAAAAGCATGATATGCTCCTGGAGCTGGACCATTTTGCCAGAAAGGAAGTGGATTTTCCAACGGACCTTTGGTGAAAAACGACATTGTCTCTTTGAAATATTTTAAACACAATCGCTAAAAGCTAAATAATCAAGTGTCATGCACGCTACCACCACGACTTTGATAATTCTAAGTTATCCCGTGTTATATGTCAAAAGTGTCGACATTAACGCTACAGCGGACCTTTCATGAACTAACTGTCATATGTCAAAAACTAAACATAATAAACAATACAACAACAACAACAACAACACTTCGTCCGATTTGTAACCAAAAACATCTTACAATCATATTAAAAAATTGGAATCTTACAGATAAATAAATTTGTATTTTTGATTGACCATTTTAATCAGTTTAAAATGAAGTTCAAATTTCATATAAAAATGGCGCGACTAGTCGGTTTCGTCCGGCACAAAAAAAGGAACTGACCGATGTTCTTGCAGTTCGTCGATCTACACGGTTTTTCAACTTAATGGCAATACATACAGACACAGTGGCGTGTATCTGTGCACGATAATTACGGGAAGATCATTTGCAAGAGATATTTCTAGTACTTGACACTTGGCGACACTGTGCAGTTTTTTGTATGATCGATGCGAAAGTGAATATTTTGATTAATGATATTGTAATAGTTGTTGGTTGGACAATCTCAGGAGTAAGTGGGTGGATTGACCGAGGTCACTGTGAGACAGAATAATGGCCGATACGACTGTCGATGCTACACGTCGCCTGAATGTCAAAAAACAGACTCTGGATGATGCGTACGCGGCTCCTGCGAATTTTCTCGAGATTGACGTGATCAATCCAATTACTCATGGCGTCGGCAAGAAGAGATACACGGATTACGAAGTTCGCATGCGGGTTGGTGTCCTGTCCATTATTTAATGGATGTATATTTTATTTTAATTATTCGCCGATTAACATTTTTTTCATGGATGAATCCAAGCATGTACACGCCGTCTTTTTTAAAGAATTGCTCCTCACCCTGACATGTTGTTTCTCAAGATTTTATCAACTGTTTATCTGGTTACGCCTACCATTAGCATGTTTTTCAATTAAACAGTTCTTGTCTCAGATTTCAGCAAAGTTGCTCCTACGCGATCAGATTTGCTTTACAAACAATTTTTAGTATTGAATTTTTTTTATTTATAACTGCAATTGGGTGTCTTGTCAAAAAAAATGTTTCACTTTCATATGTTGCATACCATTTCTTCTTCTTTTGGCGACTGTAATTTGTTTTTCTTTTTATTGACTATTTAAATTTGCTTACGTTGTTAGAAAAATACAGACATCTATATTATAAACAAATTAAATTATACATATTGCATTACTAACGTTCTTCCGAAGGTCAATGACAATTTCATTATGAAATTTAATCGATTCAATTTCTCTATTCTACAACCCTTGGGTGTCATTTTCAATCACCTTTTTATATAAGAGAAAAAAAAACGTCTTGGTGATTTATATACAATTTTCTAAATAAGCATCTAAAATATATATTGATTGTTCAATGATGATTTACATTTATTATTTTGCAGACTAATTTGCCAGTTTTCAAAGTCAAAGATTCAAGCGTAAGAAGAAGATACAGCGACTTTGAATGGCTAAGGAACGAATTAGAAAGGGATAGTAAGGTAATAAATTGTGATACTCAGACAGAATATTTACATTGCAAATGATCCTTTCTTATTCAGTAAAAAATTATTTAATATGTTAATTTGTAAACTCTTGTTTAATAAATCCTTTAGTAAACTTATTTTCATTATGTAAAATAATTCGACTAAATAATTTTATTCCACAGATTGTAGTGCCTCAATTACCCGGAAAAGCATGGAAAAGACAGATGCCATTTAGAGGTGATGATGGTATATTCGAGGAAGATTTCATAGAAGATCGAAGAAAAGGGTTAGAGACATTTGTAAACAAGTAAGTGAGGCGAAAGTCTCCCATGAAATTGAAAAAAAAGTAGTAATAAAATGTATGGTAATTTGTCCGAATCATGCATTGTAATTAAAGCTGGTGATCATAATTGCAGAATCGCTGGTCATCCATTAGCGCAGAATGAGCGGTGTCTTCATATGTTTTTGCAAGAGCACGTCATAGACAAAAATTATGTACCTGGGAAAATAAGGAACACTTAAGCTAAGAAGAGAGCTGTGTGGTTCAGTTGATACATGACAAAGTACATCTGCTGTCCTTTGAATGAAACGATGTGATATGAGATCATGAATAAATTTTTAATAATTTGCAGTCAGCGTCATTCGAATGATCCGATGTATGTTCAACGAGTTTTTCTACTTCAGTCAACCAATAATGAAATTTGCAAAGAATCATGTTTGTAATTAATTGTAATAATTTTTTTTTCTGATTATCTACCATTCGAACGGATTTCTCACTCGTAGAATTGTAAGTCATTTTTAAGTCTATATACATGAATTTCGATACGTTCCAATGTACCAATTTTCTATTAAATAAAAATTAAATAAATTATTGGAAATGTACATGTTAAATATATGGTGACAAAATAAATTACAGTTTTTATTGCCTCTATATAATGTATTTATAACTGTGAATAACCAAAACTACCAAATTTTGATTCTGATGATACTTATGTACCGAGAGCTGGATAAAACGTTACCATCGCTTGGTAAAAAAGTATTTGAACATAAATTTTGCTAAGACAGTATCGTTTTGCGACAGTTTCAATGTTGCAAATTCAAAAAACTCATTCCAATTTGTTTCATAATATCCAGGAAATTGCAAAATTTATTTGAAAAAAAAATGATCGAATTATTCTTTTTGCAATTTTTTCTAAATGTTAAGTAATGTTAATAGTAATACTATTACAGTTTGCACAATACGTAATATAATATCGAATTAAAAGTCTTATCTGGCCAAAAATTTTGCCTAACTAAATTAATTCAATGTCCAGTTTTTCAGCTTTGATAGACTCTCGGACTTTACCTTCCGTAGACCCGTCTAATTTGTGGTAATGCTATGAACCTTTCTAAATTTTACCCTTTTACCCTTTCAACAAAACAAAAGCAAGCGGAAAATGAAACTAAAATGACATAATTTCTATTTTTACCTTATTTGAATTTTTGAAACTTCATTACCCAAAATCAAATTTTTTTTTCATAAACTATTTCCGTCGTCAAATTGAAAAAGTGAGCAAATTACAATTACTTTATCAAACTTGTTTTTTTGTTACACCTTTTATGAATAATATAATTTCGATCTCGTTCTCTTTTATCTCTCAAAAAGTTTTACATATAAGTTGATCATTATTTACATTACAGATGTCATTGTGCAAAGCAGTTCACATATCATTTGTTTAAACCAAATTTTTATTATGCACTGACAAACCTGTAGTAAAGGAAAGCTGCTATAATAGACTTAGGCGGGTGGAACGTCATATGATTTAATAGGATTACAAGAGGGGTTGATTTCTGTGTGGAGAAACGTAGTATCAGGGTTGATTCGTTGAAGGGTGCTGACAAGTGGACTGTGTAATTCAAATTTGCAGAACTATGAACCTTTGTTATATTCGAGATCTTAGTCAAGCTTCAAAACTATTTATATAAATTTAGCGAACATTACATAAATTATAATGTTGTTCAATTTCATCGCGTAGTTTGATGCTTTTTTATACATTTCATTCCTAAAAGTCTAAACGAAAATGAAAATGAAAACAGCAACCGTTATAATAAAATGGTTTCCTTTTTTATTTAGTTTATTGATAATTCAAGCTGAAGCTTCAAAGCCGAATCAGACAAAATTAAAAAGAAATTGGTTCGAAAAATGTTTACAGCCTTACTAATATATCGATTCGTCGTTATGAAAAATGTATAGTTCTTTTCTATAAGATACTCAATGAAAACATATATTTCGCTTTTGACATCAAAAAGGTGTTTTTTTTCCTCTGAACAAAATTCGACCAAAATACTAATTAATTTCTTCTAATAATAAAAAATTCTTATTTTTATTCTAAAAAAAGGTCATCTAATAAATTTATGATGTTATCTGCAATTAAAGCCTAATTTTTTGCCCTTTACGATGATTGTAATAGATTTACACTCAATAGATATATTGTGATCGATTGGAAAAAAAGTCGACAATAGTTGAATATGTCTTGTCGATAGTAAATCATGATATTTGCAATCTAAGATAATTTCTGATAATGCCAATTTATTGAAAATGGAATTACAAAATCACGTTTCTGATTTCCAGTAGACCAACGCGCATGCTTTAATGCACTAATTATATTTTTTCATATAAAAAATGTTGACAAATTTAATCTGTTTCATAATAATCAAAGAGACTTGATTTGATAAATTTGGCGTTATTTCTTAAACTGATATATAAGCTTTTACGATAGATTTTGTTGTAGGTTACATAGAGATAAAAAGTGTTCATGTCGCAATTGAGCAAAATGTAACAGCGAGCTTTCTCAGGCCACAAGAGGTGCTGGCAAGTCACACGACATACTGAGTTCGTTGATTTGAAAGAAGTAATCGGATTAACGTTTAATACCTACTATTGTCGGTGGTCTAGGGTGAATATCTTTGTTAACAGCGACTCACTGGGAATAAAATATGATCTTGACTGTAACCTGTGCACAGCCTCATTGTTAAAACGGTATTACATTTTCCTTTGGCGCTTCCATGTCACTTCAAGTACAATGTTAACTCGAGGCGTGTCCAGAACAAAAGATGATCCAGAGTCACGTGGCTACCGTATGCATTACAATGTATGACTTCACATTTAAGAATGAATCTTGTAAACTTCAAATGAATGAACTTTAGGACAAAAAATTGTGTGAGAATTGTCTGATGTCATGTAGCCTCAAGGTATATATATTGAGTGCGCAATTTTTGTCAGGGGCGATGTGGGAGTATACCTTATTCGTATATACCTTTTTCAAATCGACCATTCAAGCTGAAACGCAATCAACTCATTTTTATAGTCAGTTTGAAAAAAATAACTAGCATTTTTTTAATTTTTTTTTATTAATTTTTGAACATTTTTGCACGTTTGTTAACAACAAAATGTCTTGAGTGAGATGTAGGTGTTTGGAAGAAAAAATGAACATTTAAATGAGAATAAATATTAGTGCTTTACTTGTGTGCTCAGATGTTGCTTCATTTGCAAATTCGAAATCTTGTCTGCAGCGCTTATAGTGTTAGAGGGTGAAATGTTTCCCTTCAGTGTGAAAAAGAGATTACTCGTGTGCACTGAGTAAACCACGCTAATGATTCGGTTATTTGCTCGACAATGGACAATATGTATTATTTATAACAAAATGTTCAGCATCAGGAATTAACTTCAAAATATCATGAACTGATGATACATCAGGTAAAAAGATCCACATTTTTTTCATATCATATCACCCGATCGAAATAAAATCGGGTATAACTATCTATGATTATTTATAGCTGATAAAAAAATGATTTAAACTATAGATTTTCAGTTTTTCAATTTTATAATATTATCAGAAAAATTGTTTTATAATATTATAATTTATATTTGTTTTCATTATTTTTGCATCCGGAAGCTAAATTTTCGGTAACCTCAAACTGATTTTTTATATATATATATTTTATTTGATGCTTTTTCACACACCTATTTTGTGAATCTCATAAGAGACAATAATCAAACTTCTGAATTCAAGTTTTTAAATTTTTCTTCAACATTTTCACTGACAAAAAATTTATCAAATTAACATCAAATTGTAATCATGAATAATCTTGTGATTCTTAGAACAGCTCACTTATGTATATATATGCATACAAACATGTTTGAAACATATCGCCAATAAAAACATAACACCAAAACCAAAACTTTAACTTTTGCAAATAAATTAGTCAACAAGTTTTACGTACAATGTATACAAAAAATTTTCAAGAAGTAAACAAAAATGGCGTTACTTTCATTGCTGAAAAAATATGGTGAAATTAAAATCCATAATTCTGGGTCTTTTGCGAAAATATATAAAACTGTATAGTCAAAATCAAATCACAACGAATCCAATATAAGATATACAACCCTCGTTTTACTTTAGAGAAAACATTTTATCCAAAAGGAAGTATATTTGATCAAATAATAGAAAGTAAAGCGAAAGTGTATAGCTAAAGAAGAATTTAAAGACAGAAGATACCAAAAGCGCAACTTTGTAGCATATTTTTGTAGCCCGATGAATTGTATTCCTTGAAACGCTCTGAGTTTGTATACATTCAAGGCACATAAAAAAAATCTTTTGTGTAAATCATATTTTGTTGTCTAGATTTGATATGGTAATAGGCTTGATCCAAGGGAGGG
Organism: Trissolcus japonicus; assembly: GCA_030522925.1. Taxonomy (NCBI): domain Eukaryota; kingdom Metazoa; phylum Arthropoda; class Insecta; order Hymenoptera; family Scelionidae; genus Trissolcus; species Trissolcus japonicus. The sequence goes on along the minus strand of JAPYZS010000140.1, from coordinate 53,036 downwards.
GCACATATGATGATCCATGATTTTGCGCTTGCGTTGATATACATGTACGCGTACGCACACTTCTGTTGCACGTACTGCTTTTCACTTACTGGGTGACAACGGAGTTGTGCTTTAATCTGGGCGTATACGTGGGCGGAGCTTATTCTTCTCTGCTTCAGAATCGTTCCACCCTGAAGCCGCCCTCTTTGCCGTTCGACCACTCAATCTCTTGTCGCTTAAATACATATACAAACTAGAAAGTACTACCTACGTGTCCTACATATGTAGCAACATCTTTATTTGTGTGTGTAAAAAGCATACAATGCTCGAAACGAACGGCTTTGAAGATTTTAGTCTTCAGCTGAACTCGGATTTGAAAACAGATACGACTCCTTGTTTGTAGTTTCTGATTGTGCATCAGTATTGTGTTGTGCAAATCCGTGCCGTTTATCAGTGACATTTTCATATTAAACAACAACAATTAAATAGAGCACCATTTTTATCCAACACAATTCGACGTTGTTTTCAACCCTTAAGTGATTTTACAAATAGGAATTCCTCTCATACTTGAAGGTAGGGTGTAAAATTGTTGTTATTTTTTGTTGTTAGTGATAAATATAAATTTAAAACTGAAGATGTAAGAAACTTTTTGTTTTTATAAATAAACTAGTTCTTCAATAGCGCCTGTAAAATTACTTCTGAGCTTGCAGAGAAAAACATTTTTTGTTTAATTTAATTTTGGAGTTATTCTTTTGGTTGATATGTCACAATTATTTCATTTTGTATCAGAATTCTAATTTAAAAAGTTTGTATAAATAAAAATTAGTTTAGTCTATCTATTAGATTATTAGAATTGATATATACAGAAAAATATATATACTATCAATTTGACGGTAGACATGAGAATTATTTGATGAAATCTGATTGACAGATCATTTTCGTCCGAGAGGAGATTAATTTCATTTGATGCTAAATGTACAAGTTAGAAGAACAGGTGTATCTTTCAAGTTGTTTTTAGCACTTGTGGTGTCTAAATGCACTTTGCAAACGTGATGTATCGGGGTGCCCCTCAATCTCCCTGCGCATGCAAGGCACCTGGATGCATACTCAATATATATCTTATTGAACGTTAATATAAAAAATAAATATTTATTCATTTACGAAAGATTTATATGATACCAAAATATGGTTAATATATGACCATTTTCATTATTCATAGACATTTTGTCACTGTTTTTGCAAAAAATTGCAACAACAAACAAAATGTCGGATAGTGTTTGTATTAAAACTTATATACGTTCCAGTGATGAGATTATCAAACATTTGACATATAATGGCACTGGAACTTACATTTGTACCATCTATTGTATTTGCCAACAAAACTATATTTATCGATGGCACAGAAGAGAAACGCTTTTCAAAATTTATCATGCAAAATAACATTAGGCATTTTGAAAACTGTTTTTCTGCTTTGATGTAGAGTTTTAATATATCCGTTATAATTATGCCCCGAACTTTTTCGTTTTTTCACCTTCTGAATTTTTTTACTTGATTACTTTGTTAATATATTTTTTTTCACTCATCTTGGACGTTTGTCGGTTAAATAGAAATAAATAAATCAAGCCAAAAATTTGGTTAACCTTTAGCGGTGCTCAGATCTTAAAAATATTTTGTAAATTTATGAATTTTCTATTGTAAATTTTTAATTAAATATTTAGCATTGTTTGTTAAATTTGTTTGTAAAATCATCGATTTAACACTGTTTTTATTTAAATTTACATGATAAAGATTTGATTAAATACATATTTATAAGTATTTATTGCAAGAATTATGTTCCATAACAGAAATTATATCAAAATTTGCGAGACCGATTGATTTACAAATATTTTGTTTCAACGTCTCCATTACGATTGCAATTATTCGAGTGATACTAACATTTTATATTGCACATGTCAATTTGTTAAATTGTACACTACCGATACTATATAGTGATTTAAAAAAAGATCAATTTACTTTTAACACTGACCGAACGTTCCGCGAAAGCTTGAAAAAGATTGTTACAAATGGTTTGTAGTTTTTGCATTTGACACTTGCAATATTTTGAAATTAATTTCTTTATTTGCAGAAAGATTGTTTCAATTGGTTTCAGTGAAACGTATATCAAATTCAGTTTTTAATTTATTGTGAAAAGGTATAGTTTCTTTGTTTTCAATTATTTCGCAACAAGACAAATAAAAAAACAAAAATTTACAAAATTTAAGCATTTAATATAGTAAAAAATTGTCTGTATAATGTCAAATAATGTTAAAAAAATACATACTATTTTGATTTATACCTTGAACAAAAGAATACTGTTATCATATATATAATACAAGAAACAATGAGTGAAAATAAATTTTTATAGTGACGAAATGTGCGAAAATCTCTATAATGCGACGGATGCATGCCGTATACGCATCTATCACAAAATACCGACAATTTAATCTTTTTTTTTGCAATCTATTGATTCTAAATAAAATTGTCACTAAACTGACTACTAAGCTATATACTACACTGCAAAGAGTGTAAGAGTGTTCTAATTAATTCTGTTACAAATTTTTCTGAAAAAATTTTTGTTAGCCTTTAAAACTCAAAAATGATGTTCTTATTACTCATTACACATTATCAACATGCAATATAGATTAAACTAAATATTACAGGTTAAATAAACACTATGCGTTTACATATTTTGTTTTAAAAAAGTCCAATCTTTCTTTCAAGTAGACGATGCCACCACGTTTATGAGAATTTAATTTATTGTAAATATTGAGAATCAATTTGTTTCTTTACATCTTAAGATTTTTCATAATTATTATTAACAAAATTAAATAAAGTGTATTCTACTTCAATTTTTCTTGTTAAAAACTGTGGATTTCACCGAGATCTTTCAAGCGACGGTTGCAGGCGTAACACGTAAAAAACCCTTTGAATTTCAATTTTAATCATAAACTACATTAATTATTGAATATTTCTGAATAACAACAGCAAAAATAATTTTTTTACTTTTAATTTTCTTTCATATTTGCAGAATGAGAAATATAAACTCCTGCTCTATGCAGAGATTGAGATACAAACAACTATTGTTACTTATTAAACAAGTGAAAAAATTGAATGAGTCCTACATGTAAATGTAATCTTTTAATCTCAAATCTTCGTGATAAGGAATTTATCAGAGATCATGGTTGGACCCTCTATTATAGCTATAGACAGTTATATTAGTCAGGTCAACGTCACGTTTGTATACCATAGATTTGCAGGGCTAATTTTGATTTCAATCAAGAACATTATATTAGAGAATCTAATCAAGATCCGATTCCTTGTCTATCTGTATAGTTACATATATATAGGTTATATTATAAGGGATGATAAAACAAAAATGCGCTAACTGAAATTTCGTTCAAACAAACATCATCTTAGATTAGGAACTGTACTTGTTACTGAAATTCTAAATTTTATTTTTACAGGTAACATAAATGTAATATCGGTGTAGATCTAATATAAAACCATAAAACGGAATATAGAGCTATACCGTATTTCGTTGAACGATTAGTCCTCGCGCAAACCTGGATCCACCATATTTATCGCTAGTTTCGCCATCACATCGCAATTTTTATGAAAAAACGGTAAGTTGCATTCTTTTTTTTTCTATATAGGTGGTAGATAAACATTTTTTATCCAAATTTAATTTTTGAATTTTTCATGTAAGAAAAACATCTTAACATAAAAATTGTCAGGATTAACAAATTTCAAAGGAAATACAAATTTTTTTATTTAATGTTTCTCCATCATTTTCATTTCATTTGAGCTAATTGTTAGAAAAAAAATTAAATAATGTTGCCTAAAATTTGCTTTGAATTGAATGGAAAGAACATTTGCTTTGAAAAAACACAAATACACGTTGTCAATATTAGGTGTATACATTGAGATGTTTCAGTGCATGAAAAAAAATGTTTCATGAGAAATTCACATTTTATTTCAGCTCATTCAGTAAGAAAAAAATTAGTAAAAACCAAAGGCGATGTTGATTAACACGATTTTAAGATTCGCACATATGATGAATCCGAAACAAGAACCAGAATCTAAAATCGAGGATGTAAATAAAATTATGGTACGTATAGGTGCCAAATTTCTTACAGCTTTGAAATTTATGAGACCTCTAATAAATAAAGAATCGACCATCAAGCTTTTTTTTGTTAAATTTTACAATATAAAACTTGAACTCTATACAAAAACGACTGATTCTTTAACCGTTTCTCTATTGCATTTTTAAAATTATTTTTACGAAGTCTTATTTATAATTTTTTATTCAAAAAATTATAAAAATCGAAACAAAATCTAACACTATATATTTCACCGCGTGTTTGTGTTTGAAAGTGTTAGGATGAAATGTTTCCCGTGACGAATACGGTATAATTAATATCCTGTCAACCTATAGGTGAGACGGAATATAATCGCCAAAGGAGTTAGTATATACATTTTAAATTCAATTCATCATATCCAAAACAGGCAGTTGAAGACGCAGGTCTCTTTTTAAAGTTATCAAAAATGGATGTTTAAATAAAATATTAAAGTTTTCAAACCATTACATATTATTTTAAAATTCAAAATTGCTTTTTAAGAATAAAATTGTTCTTGAAACTTAGAACACAAGCATTAAAAATTATTAAAACATTTCAAAGCATCGGTTTTCTTTAACTTGTATAAGCAATTTTCTGTATATTTTCAACTTGCTTTAATAAAATACCTGTCTTTTAATAAAAAAATCTTTTTTCATTTTTCCCTGCTTATAGAAAATTAAATATACAATTTGCGGATCCTCTTATGAATTATCTTAGCTTCCGATTTTAAAATAGGCACGTAATTCTTATTGTTGCAGACGGAAATTGATGTCGATGAGAAAAAATCGGATACAATATTGTGCTCAAATGAAACGACCACTCCAAACTATGAACAAAAGCCGAACAACAAACTCAAACTCGCAGAAATTCAAAATGAAATGGAAATGGAATGTGGTGGATGCGGGGAAAATGTTAAAGAAAGCACAGTGCTTTGCGTAGGCAACCGTATGTGGCACTCAAAATGTTTAAAATGTTACACTTGTGCTCGGCCATTGCACGACCAACATACATGTTTCCTCCGTGGGATGAGGTTGTACTGCAGGCATGATTACGTCTTGTAAGCATCAACATTTTGTTTATGCAATTTCACAGACATTATTTTTAACTTTACATATTGCGGTAATAAAGTTGCAAAATAAGTTGAGCAACTTTCTTATATAAATATAAGCTTCAAAATTGAACCGACCTAACTGCATAAACGAATTCTGCAAATTTCGCAAAAATCGTGCTAAGACCCTTGACGCGACTTTGTGAACGGGATGGGCGTAGCCCCACAGTTAAATCAAGCGTGATGCGGCTGACTCGACTCGGTATGAAAATCATGATTTGTATGCGTAAATCAAAATCTAAAAGTGGACATTTTGAACAATTTTTAAAAATGTTTATCTCATAAAATTTTTGTGTTGCTATACAACTATTTTAACAAACCATGTCTTCTCTAAAAAAAATTAGAAAAAAACAGTTTCTACACAAAAATTGACGTAAAGCGTTGTTAATGAGCTCTTATTTTTTTGCTGGACAAAATTACTTTTTGAATCATTAGCAAAAAAACAACTTACTACAAAAGTACGACCAACGAGGGTCTGTGGATGCGCAGTATGATCAACTTACATACATCAGACATGCGCAATGACTGACTAACAAAATCGTCCTAAATTTATTTTTGAAAATAATTTTGTCTAGCATTTTGAGTTTTTATATTTGTTAGCTGTATTATAATTTGCATTATTTTTGTTCAAAAAAATGTAGCAGTATTTATATAACGATGAAAAAAAAAAAAAATGCTTTCAGAACGTTTGGAGCGAAGTGCGCTAAATGTGGACGTAGCATCGGTGCGGGAGACTGGGTGCGAAGGGCTCGTGAAAGGATCTATCACCTGGCATGTTTCGCTTGCGATTCTTGTTCACGCCAGCTATCCACTGGTGAACAGTTCGCCTTACTGGACGCTCGATTACTCTGTAAGGCGCATTATTTAGACGTCGTTGAAGGCAACAACACTTCATCATCGGAAGACTGCGATTCAGAACATGGTGGAAAGAGTAGTAAGACTAAAAGAGTTAGAACAACGTTTACGGAAGAACAGCTATCGGTTCTCCAAGCGAATTTTCAATTAGACAGTAATCCTGACGGCCAAGACTTGGAAAGAATCGCGCATGTTACCGGTTTAAGCAAAAGAGTCACACAAGTATGGTTTCAGAATTCTCGTGCTAGACAAAAAAAGCATAGTGGCAAAGTGAAAACGCAGAGCGAATACATTTAGTGATTTAGCAAAAAACCAAACCAATTTAATTTAGTAGAGAAAAACAAATTTGAAAATTGAGTTGGCGATTATAGCTCGATGATTATAATTTCCAACATACCAAGTTTTTTTTGTATTTATATTTGTACATGAAATAAATATATGAATCTTATTGTGTTAGATATCTTGCTTTATTATTTAAGAAAGATAGATTTCATTGTTTTCGTGGTTAGATACTTTTTTTTTTTTTTTGGTATTAGATATCGAACAAATCGGAAATAATCGATCCAAGACAAAGACATGTCAACTAAGCAATTGAAAAGTGAATGAAAATTGAATAGACGTTTGATAGACCAGTTAGTCGTTTGCACCAAGCCACAATAGGGCGATGCAGTCAATTAAATAATTGCCCTACAACCGACCCTATAACGAATCAGGATTCCACCTCAGAGATTACGATCATATTTCATGCATCTTTCGTCTAACACTTGTTCAATCGTCTTGAGACAAATGAGTTAATTTTTTTATTTTCATTAAATTTACATTTTTCCGAATGTTTTTTCGTATATGTTTATTAAACAGAAATTAAAATTGTTTTTGTAATTCATTTTTAAAAAGAAAAATTACGAATTGAGAAATGAATTTGTTTATCTATTAAATACTTTACGTTCAAATTTCAACAATAGACTAAAAAAATAAAAGTATCTATACTTTTAAAAATAATATTTTTACATATCTAAAAGTGATACTTTTCGTGACATTTCCTATATCGTGTCATTGTAAAGCATGACTCGACAAAAAATTTAAATGAGGAAATCAAAACGCGCCAGACTTAGTCCTTTGAACATGGTCCTTGCCAGGCAGTTAGAAAACCGGATTCAATCTTTAGTAGGCTTCTCAACGAACTTGCTCGAGTTATGGCGAGCCCCACGCAAGCCAAGTAAATTTCGATAGCAGACCTGTGACTTTATTATTCACAGCGAACTTCTTTTTAGAATTTCCAGTTAATCGATTTATAAAGTGTTAACCTGTAATGATCAGTCGTTCATTTTATTGACTGCCAGGTAAGTTAATGTTACAACTTGATTTTGCATCAAATGCCTGTTTATAATAATAATAATAATAATGAATAAGCTCATAAATACAATATGTATCAATTGAAACTAAATACAAGATATACATTTTGGTTGTTATAAAGTTAAATCTTATATTGTATTGATAGTATCATTGTTTTACCATTATTATTATAGAAATTATCAATGATTACTGCTGCAAATACAATAATAATTCGAGTAACTATATCGTATGAGAAGCCTAAATCCTTTATCAATGAACCCTAAAAGTATATTTTAATTTGATTTAATATTTGTGTCAGAGATAACAATTTTTTCATAAACAAAAATTAGCAAATTAAATAAAATAACTTTTATTATGTTTTTTAATTATAATTGAAGTTTCAAATTTTTCCATTTTTGTTATTGTTTGTAAATACACATTTATGACCAATCTCGTTAGGATAATTATACTCTGACAAAGTTTTTATGTCCTCTGTCGTGGTATTGTGTCAAGTTAGAGACACATACAGCGTTATCAAAAAAAAGTATATATGTATACCCTGGTATTAACTAATCATTATTTAACTTTCACGTATAGGTTTTATGTAATTGTGTTTTGTGATATTAAAAACATTACTCATCAAATACTCTCATCCATTTTTTCATCGAAATTTCTAACTATCATGATGAACTAAATTGGCTATACGTTAAAATCTAGTTTAATTTCGAATCATGTATATTCGACAACACATAACATAATCTCAAAAAAAATGCACTCAAAAAGCTTAAAATAAGTACGAATGGATTTGCATGTAATATCGATTATCATCAAGGTATATATATTATGTGTACCTAATTAATATTATACATCAGTACGAAATCATATGGAAAATACATGGGATGTATATTTTATAAACACTTTTACAACTAGCGATGTATACGCAATCAATTGTTCTATACCCGCAATAATAATACCGAGATCGAAGAAATATATAAAAAATTTTACTCAAAATTTCATCGCGTTCAAAATAATTAAGAGGTATGAAATGTTTTCACTTGCACACAAAAAAGCAATATTATTACAATAATAATCTCAACAGCATTATATCAATCAATAAAAAAAGACGTTTTGTCTTGCAGTGATGGAAAGCATTCGATCAAGCAGTCTCTAGCAGATCATCAGTCACGACTACAGTCAAACTTTGATGTATATTTTCAAAAAACAAAAAAAAAAAGGAACAAGATGTATCGCAATGTCATTGTTATTTTAAACGATCCTCTTAGATTGTAAAATCTGTTGGTTTGAATGAAAAGTCACCGAATAACACACGAAAAAAAGACATTTTTGTAACACGATTATAAATAATTTTTGTAAATTTTATATAATAAAAAATCAGTTTATTCACTTCGCTTGCGGGTTTATAAATCAATAAGAAAATAAACACCCTGATGAGAATCATGTCGCTCAATTTTTGAATGAAAATTTTTACCTGAAAATTGATATATAATTTGATGTATAAGTTAATCAGTTGTATAAAGTTGTCTTTTGTGTATGATAAATTGATTAAATTATTTTGTATAATTTAGCGAAGCTGAAATTGACATTATAAATAGACACCGATGTTGGTGCACATGTGAAATTAGAAGCCAGCCAGTGTAAGTTATCGCGCGATGATGCAAAGTCGCGGTAAAGAAACACGAACGACCGAACAAGGTATCATCCGTTGCTTTTTATCTTGGATAAGGCCTGGCGCCAACAAGTCTCGCATTAAATCTTCGAGTGTTCAAAATCAGTGGCCATGTTAAGAGGACGAATGATTTTAACTTGAAAAGACGTTACAGATTTGATTACACATGATGCAATCATTATACACCTTTTTAGTTAAAAAAGAGATACAATTTCTTGATGAATCCAATATTTTTCAGTTGAATATATGAATGTGAATGTGTTTTTGTTTTATCATCTTAATTAAAGATTTTAAATTAACTTTTTGATTTGTATAATGTTTGTTTTGTTTTTGGTATTTTCTATGGGAAAACGCATTTTTGTATGTAACGCTGATAATAATTTTGCATTCGCATGTGATATAATGAATAGAAAGAGAAAACACCTTCAGTGATAATCATATTTTACGTCGAATCACTAAATGATGTGCAGTCCATAGATATTCATTGACCCTGAGGTCAGTGTAAGTTAGCATTGATAGACAGCAGAATGATTCAAATATTACGTAGCAAATTCCTTCGGACCTCCCGCAATATAAAATACCGGTAACATTTATATCTGTTCTACAGGTATTAACATTTAATAGGCTCGAAATTTTGTTCCATTATTATAAAGATAACATTACAGTCAAGAAAATCACCTTGAAAAATGCACGCGATTTGCATAATTCATTGTGTTATATTTTTTGCTATATAATTGGATGTTCAATCGTGATAGTCATATAGCTTAGTCTCAAAACTGAATGAATGACAAAAAAAAAAAAAAAAAAAAGGGAGCGAATTAAATCAAATGTAAATTTAATTCAGAAGTTAGAAATTAGAATGCACTTTCCATGTTCATGAATATGATAATTACTTAATGAATGCTAATCGTTGTTTAATTGGTAGTTAGGCTGACTTGTTTACCAACTGCATTTCTGCTACCGCATGGGCGTGTTGTACTGGAGATAATATATTTAAGTGTATATTGTTGTATTTCAATTTATGCAATCATATACATCTTACTGATAAGACGTGTTCATTGAGATTTAATATTTTTGATTCAACATTTTTTAGTTCTCGTGTCGACACTTTTTTGCTACTTGTACATTTTTGTGACAAAAAAATCACTTCCGTTTTTTTGTTTTGATCTCTTATATGTATAAATCTGAAATAAATTCTTTGAATGTGATTGAACTTTTGTTTTCAAGTGTGAATTCAAGAGGAGAATAAATATTTCTTTGTAAAGTTTGGAACAACGTTTCTAGTAAACTTATCTCGTCCATTTGAATATAGAGCAATCAACGCGCAGCGCACTTGAAGTGTTTTGTCCCGTATAAAAGAACCAAACAATGCGTCATTTAATCATACGCTCTTCAGTGCTCTGTCTCTTCACTGATATTTCACGAGGATTACAAAATTCGTTTTTTAAAGTGAGCACCAAAAATATAAGTAAAAATTCACATTAGAGAGTTCAAAAAGGAGAATGTATTCAAGTAGCAAATATTAACTATGAAAAAACTTAAAAAAAGAAACTTGCATTATGGTTCATAAAGTAACGATAAATTTTGTTTTTTGTACACATTTTTCGTTTGAAATATATCGAGATAAAAAAGATTTCGCAGTCTGTAATCATTTTTTAACTTTTGATTGTTGTCTAGAGAACTCAGAAACAGTAAAACGGTAGTAAACTTTTTTTTGCTGGTGTCTTAAGAGTCATTAAAACAGTAATTGGGTCATATCAAAATTTTTCGTCATATAAATCAAACCATTTTATAGCTTCATTAAATCTTTTTTATAGTTTAATTAGCCAAGGGCTCAATGTGCAACAATATTTTTTATTATAGATCAAATCATAGAGTATCCATGAAAAAACTACCAATTTTAAATGATCAAAAAGAAAATCAAAAGGTAAAAATTGTAAGTAATGAACACTCTTTATTGTTTTATAATTTTAAATGCATTGCAAGTATTATTACAACGAATTATTTATCTTTGAAAAAAAAATTATTTTATTTACATAATGTTTTTTAAACAATTTTTACTATAAATGTATTTTAATAAAAGTTTCATTTACAATATGATATGGGACATTTGCGTTAGAGTAAGTAAGAATTATGAGTCACAGCTTGGGTTGCGCATCGGGATCAGTGGAGACCTTAAAACGATGAATACAAAGCATTTAGGCCATTAATTTAAAACTTTTTTGATATCAAAGACTCTAAACGCTGGTCAGTAGTTTTTTTAATATTCCTGACAAGAGAGGACGAAGCGGCGCGTGTACAACGACTACAGTCAATCATCGGCTTATGTATCGAAAGAAATATGACTAATAAAATCTTAATGTATATATAGGTATATACACACATGAGTACGCGCGGATACACACAAGAATTCGCACGTATATAAATGCAACCCAAAATACGTCATATCGACTCCGCTAATTTATTTCCCGCATAAAATATGTTCCAATAAAATACCGAAACGATAAATTCAGCATTAAAATATTATTTAAATAAAATAATAATAAAAGATAATTTATATATTTCAACGGCATCTAACGTATGCAATATCTCAACTTTTGAAAAGATGCATGTGCTTTTTATTATAAAGTACTCTATATTTGCAACCGGAAACAATTGCCATTTTTCTTTTCTCGTGCAAAAACGCGTATTTCTCGTATGGGGATTTGCATAATTGGACTGGCCAGAAGTTATTTAACGTATGCGGTGTTACATTTCTATGTCCATACATTTACTTGTAATGCGAAAAGAAAACATGAATCTTATGTTAACACGAACGTGACATGTGTAACGCAGTGCAGCAAAGAAAACAAAAAGCTGGGCAAACGTTCATTCACGCCCACAAGAGAAAAATGCTGTTACAGGGTCAGTCATCATAACAATTCGTATAATAGTTATACTGTACTAACTTAGTAGCCCTTGGTGAAACCAGCGGAACATCCCTGTGTAAGGGTCGCTACAATCGTATACTGATTGATAATTTATACGGTGCGTGGTACAGATTATTTGATTACCAATTTCTCCAGCACTGCACCCTCGTTTTCACATCCCTGCTTTATCTGTGTCTTTTCTTTTATTTTCCTCTGCACTTGTACCTTATTCATTAGTGTATATTATTCGAATTCCCCACGTACCATCTATACCTTTATTCGCAGATTAAGCAAGCGGAAATATAGTTATGCAAAGAAGAGATATCCTTTCTATGATCTGAAAGAAAAAAAAATCTAAAAAAGGAAAAATAAGAGAATTAGCATCGATCGAGAAGTCGGAATAAAAGTTTTCGTAACCACGTCATATATTTTTTCATTTATTTGTTTTTTTAAGACTTTTCTATTTACAATTACTATTGGACATTGATAAGATCTGCTATAAGATTCAAAATTGATTATAATTGTATCGTTAGTTACATAATTTTGTTAAACTCTTTGAATAGTAGAAACATTATGAATGATGTAAACCATCATCTCGGTCTTGTCTGACTTCGGCCTGCGAGAAGGACATCTCCATCGTGACCGCTCGGTTGTTGCGGTTAAATTTTCCGGAGTGCTCGTTAGCTTTAGGTTTTCTTCGGTTCAGATGTCTCTCAACCCACTTCAGCATAGTCAAAACTGAATCCGTACTTGGAAGTCTCCTCTCTGCTGAAGTGCGAATGATATCCGAGGAAGCTATTCTGAACGTTGCCGCCATTCCTTTGAGCGTCTGCAAAATGTGTTTTAAACGTCAGTTGATTTATCGAACGACCTTTTATTGCAAAGTTAACAACTTTTTTTTCTTACTTTCATCGCATCCTCGTCAGTCACGTCATCGCCCACGTAAATAATCCTGATCCTTTCGCTCCAGTCAACCCCAAAAGCAGTACGTAGAATATAAATAGAGGCCCGGCCTTTGTTCCACTCTACTGGAGGTTTTGCCTCGATCGCGCAGTGCGCTGGACATGCCTTGAAACCAGCACTTTCGATCATTTTTCTTGCATGTGCAATCATTTCCGGCCGACCTTCAACCGGAGTCTCGCGATAGTGGAAGGTCAGAAGTGCTCCCTTGTTTTCAACCCAAGCGCCATCTCTGCACAACTGTAACATTGATATACATATTTATTGCAAACAATTTTTTTTCAAAAACATTTGTTTGCAACTTGCAAATACAATTTAAGTTTTTTTTTTTTATCATTTTACCTGATCCTGCAAATTTTGCATCAAAGTCGCAACTTTATCCTCCAGCTCAGCTGGCATTGGGTGGACAAATTTGCTGCCATCCGGATGTAAGATCTCAAGTCCATGGTTGCCAGCATACGTGATGCCTTCGATTCCCACCATTGTTCTAACATTATTGACGTTTCGTCCAGATATGATGGCGATGTAAACGTCAGACATGTTTGACAGTCTCTGGAGAACATTCTTGGTTTCTACAGGCAAAAATGCAAGATCTGGATGAGTCGCTATGGGAGCTAAGGTCCCATCGTAATCCAGAAGAAGTGCTAGGATGTGATCTTCCCCGATGTATCTAAGGACAACAGCAGTGACAATCAGAATGGCTATTGATAAAAAAGAAGTAAAAGGAAATGAAAAAAAAATTGAGCATTACTTGCTCAAGTAATCATCAAAGTCATCCATTGTGACTGGTTGCATGGTTGTTGCACCAACTGCATCGCGCTCCTCCAGTTTGTCCATCACTTGTAAGAAAGATTTCGTCCAGTAATTGACGTCATAAATTCTTTCACGACGTCGCAAATGATTCATTCGAAGAATTCTCTCGTCTTCTGGCATCGTGAGAGCTCTGAAATGGTCGAATTAAGGATAAAGTTAGAAACCTTGGTTTGACTTGTTGACTTGATGCATTTGCAGAAAAAAATAAAATGTCAACCTGTGTATAACTTCAGCAGCCTCGTCGATTTCGTATGGATTACAGATGAGCGCTTCGTGCATCATCTCACCAGCTCCGGCAAAAGGTGAGACAATGAGCACACCTGGCGGTGTGTTAATTTGACAGGCGACAAATTCTTTTGCAACGAGATTCATACCGTCTCGCAAGGGTGTTACTAGAGCTACTGCCGCGTCCCTGTAAAACGCTGCCAGTTCATCTTGGGACACGCAACCAAATATGTAACGTATTGGTGACCAATTAGGTGTGGTAAAACGGCCGTTTATCGAACCTATCAATTGATCTATTTCAAGCTTCAGTTCTTGGTATTCTCGGACGTCGGTTCGCGATGGGACAGCGATTTGGAGCAGCGTCACCTAAAAAGATTTCAAATAAAATTGACAAATATTTTTATTTATATTATCAAAAAGTTTGTTTAACTTAGTTTAAGCTATGTACCTGTTGAAGATGTTCCGGATGTTTTTCCAGTAACATCTCAAAGGCCTTTAAACGATGAACCAAACCTTTGGTATAATCCAACCGATCAACACCCAGGACAATTTTCTGTTTCGTTATCATAACCTTGGGAGCGGATTCTGCAAGGGAAACAAAACGGTCGAACGGAATACCAATTGGTAATGGGCGCACACGAACAGTGCGACCCCCGTGTTCAACGAGTAAATTTTTTCTATCCACTCTTCCACCCAGACATCTCTGACAACAGTCAACAAAATTCAAACAGTAGTCTTCAATGTGAAACCCAACCATGTCACAACCTGAAAACAAATTTTTTAACTCATTCTGATCCTATAAACGAGGTACACTATAGTTTTTGTAAAACTAAAATGCTGTTGCCAAATTTTGTTTATACCTAGCATCCCTTGGAGAATTTCATCAGCCCATGGAAACAATCTGAAGATATCCCACGGTGGAAATGGAATATGGAGGAAAAATCCTAATCTGATTTTGTAATTTTTCTCCTCCGCAGCTTGTCTTATCCAATTAGCTGCCAACATTAGATGGTAGTCGTGGACCCATATCAACGGAGCTCCATTTTGAGTACTACTTTTTTTCGATTTATACAATGTCTCTAAAGCTTTAACCTAAGACAAATCAATCGAATTGAATTGCATTTTTTATTTTCTCTATTTATTTAGTTTTTTTTTTTTTTTTAATTCAATTATCTTACCGTTTTACCTGCGAATTCTTCGTTCACTATACTATAAGCTCGCCAGTGCTCTTGAATGAACGTAGCTCGGTCCGGCATAGAGTGAAAGAGCGGCCAAAATGTTCCATTACAACAACCATTGTAATAGGCGTCAAAGATCTGCGGATTCACATGCACAGCTACTACCTGTAAAGTTTTGGTTTAAAACATGTTCCTCTATTGAAAATGTTATTCAAATAGAAAATTTGAACCACTCCTTCAACAAATCACTTACTTTTTCGGATTTGAGACCAGCGGTTGGTGTTCTATCTTTGGGATCGGATTCGGGGATCTTTTCATCAGGATTTTCCAAGTGAATTCCAGGCCAACCGACCCATATTCCGTCAGAGTTCACGACAACCGGAGCAACTGCCGTGACAAGACCGCCGGCACTGCGAGCGTAAACCATTTTTGATTATACAAGAAACACCAATTATTCTCAGGATGTTAACTCTAAATAACAATTCCAACATGCTTTACGATACAGAGCACAAGTTCAAGTTCAAATCAGATTAAGTTATTTTTCGTTACTGATTCGCATTTTTCTTTTATTTGATCATTTCTTAAGTTCATTTCAATATTATGAAAATGCGAAATGAAATAAACTGTGTTTGTACTCGTATAAAATTAAAAATAGATGAGATATATTCAAAATTCAAATTCGTATACGATCACATACAATATTACAAAGCATTTCATAGATTCTAATAGATTGCTTCAAGATACTTGTGACGTTTGTTAGGGATTATTATATCATACCACGTTTATGATCTTAGCTATCGCAAAATTTATATCTAAAATAGGATTTAAAATATAAAATTATACACCTCTTCCTTATTCCTCATTTGTTTTCTACTCGACACAAAAAATGTTCAACTTATTGCATCAGAATTAATATTTATTGTAAAAGCGAAATTGTCTTTATTCATGATTAACACACGAAAAGTTAAGAAAAGTGTCACAATAAATTGTTATAGAATCATCGTTTTTGTACAGTTCCTTGTATGAACAACAAATAAAAAGTAAAAATTGATGTGTAACACACTTTTTTCATTGTAAAAGTTTAAAATTAAATAAAATAGAAGAAGTGCAACAAGAATGTGAAAGTTGGAAAGAGTCGCTGAGAAGCACGATAGGAAAAGTCGATTCGAATCAAACAAGTTACTTGCAGACTACCTACTGAAGAAAGCCGCTACGCTAGCAGAGAAAAAAAAATGAAAAAAAGGCCAGAGCGACAGAAGAAGGTTGGTATAAACCGGGAGTGGTTAATTCGAATGCGAATAAAAAAATTGCACGAAACGGTTGAAAACAAACAAGCTTTATTATAATAGTTTGAATGAATATAAAATAAAAAGAAGTAGTTTTAAATAAAATCAACAAATTTGCAAAAATTCAAGTTGTTGGTCGAGTCATTTTTAGACTGTGTATCATAATACGTTTCGAGAATGAAAAATGCTCTACGAATTCTATAAACACTGTTTCCACAATATTGATAACAAGGTTAAACAAGGGACAAAGCTTGTGATAAACTAGACTTAATTTTGATACGAGTTTTGTATGTTTTAACTAGAAACAACTAGATAATGCATTATCACTATTTCAGTGTGTAATTAACTTATTAATCAGACTTGAAGTACGTCTTTTCTTTCGTTAATATCTTTGAAAATAAGACATTATTCACGAAATTGATTAAGCTTATTTGAAGTAAAAGTGAAATGAGTATGCATGATGTTTAATTTTGTAATCGCCATAAAATATTGCTTAAAAAAGTTAGATTAAAAATGAAAACATTTACTCTTCATTACAAAAGTTAGTAATAACAAATTCAATGCGAAATTACAATATTAATCATACAATTTTGAATTATTGTTAAAATTATTTTCCATTTTTAAATGTATATTTATATCTATAATCAAAAAAGGATTATATTTGTATCACTTTGATTTATTTTGAGTACATACTGTATTGTTTGTCTGTTTGTTACATGCATGAAAATTGACGTTTGTGACAATTAAATTAATCAGCTAACCGTTTTTGTTATGATGAAAAGTTATATAATTAATTTCACAAATTGCCGCAATCTTATTTGATTTTGAATCCAAAATTTTTGAAACATATTGAGTGCCTTTTTTTGATATC
Organism: Trissolcus japonicus; assembly: GCA_030522925.1. Lineage (NCBI taxonomy): Eukaryota > Metazoa > Arthropoda > Insecta > Hymenoptera > Scelionidae > Trissolcus > Trissolcus japonicus. The sequence continues at coordinate 35,676 of JAPYZS010000140.1, read as the reverse complement.
TGTCAGTGATGATCTAAAAATGGATCGTCCCTGATGAATAATTGATTTATTTATCTGGTAGCCAAAAGCAAAAATATAATTAAATTGAAAAAAGAGGGTACCTGGCTTTGCGCTCCAAATTGCCCGTAACTTCATCTCGTCTCAAAATAAATGGTAATCTGTTACTGACGACAATCATGTTTCCATGGATAGTGCGATTTCTAGGCTGCGAGACACAAGCGCGTTAAAGATGATCTATTAAAGTGGATAAGAGAATGTTTGCATGTACATATATACTGCAAATATGTCTCAATTCACTCGTGCATTTATCTAGATAAAAATATCGCATGCACTTTTATTGCAATTTATGAGTGAAATCGTAATTTTGTAATATTCAATTTTATTGTTCACGAATGAGATGTCAAATGATTGCTTTGAACAATAAACAAATATTCATAGTTGATTAAATACAAACCCTAAAGTATGATTATTTTAAAGCGCATGTTTTGTTTAACTTGACTGGAGTTGAAAATACCACTATGTCACGGCGAATAGGCAAAGAAGCACTGAGACTATCAGCGTTCTGTACCATGCTTTACTTATCAAATTGCTGTCCAAAGTGCGTCTAACGATCTATTATCACATTGAGGGCCACGACCTTTGCATGAGCGCGATCCCCATCCCCGCTTGTTTTAACATATTAGGTCTAATTATATATGTTAATTAATAATCCAATCTCGTGCAAAAATGTTAATAATCAAATCGTGACAACTATTTTTGAACACTTAATTAAGCAAACAAAACCGTACAGTCGACCGACGGCGGATTATAACGATAAACGAGTCAAAACAATGCACTACAAGGAAACTGGAATATATAGAAATATCATTTCGTTTTTTATTAACAATTAAGTTGATTACAAATGAACGGTTATACGCTGTTTTCCGTCTGTGATTTGTTCTTATTGTTTCATCATTGATTCTACCATTTCAGATACAACTCTTGCTTGGGGAGAACAAAAAAATATCTTTCCTTCTTGGATAGAAGGAAATAATTTGTGCTCATTTTTAGAAATATCTGACATTCATCGTGACGTATGTTCCTATCACTTGACTAAAACGTGGTTATCACGTACAGGTCACCTGCACTATAAACTACTGTTGATCCTGCGGTATTTACTTTTCACGAGCTCACCATAATCAAATTTTCAATACAGTTTAGCAATTTTATGATAATCTTACTATAAAATTTGATAATTTTAATAATCTTGTCTTTTTATTTTTTATTTTTGTTATTTTTGTTATATAAATTCTAAAATAGTTTTGAAGTTTGATATTAGATCTAGAAAATTCTGCACTAGTCGTTCATGTGGTAGTATCATGATTAACGTCTAGTCGCAATTAAAAATTAATAGTTCAAACAATCAAATTGCACATTATCAAACTATGTTCATTATTATTAATCGACAATATTAAAATTATTATAAAACAATTTTTTTTTCATTTTTGCGTAGGTAAGAACTTTTATCTAACATATCATAAAGATTATGACTACAGTGGAAAACCTGGAAAATCCTGGAAATATATAAGTCCTGAGAAATCTGTTGGAATGATTTTCTAATAAACCAATTATATATATAGATACAATAGTTATGAATCACCTTGTAGGCAATAAATAATATGTTGTAGTACATCTGCACGTGTATCAGCATGTGCATATTAGATCACTTTTTAAATTAGTTTGTATGTCAATTGTAATCTCAGATTGAAAGTTTAGATTCATGACATTTAAACTCGTTCTTTAAAGTGATAAACATGTATATTTGATTCTAATATTAATTACTTTTTACTACAATTGCAATCAAACATTTACGGATCAATGCATGATTTTCATCATATTTCATTTAATTCTTCTGATCATATCTGTAAGATCTCTAAAAACTCTAATAACTGTTTTACTATTACACAACTATTTTAATCAATTCAAGTAAACGAGTTATATATATACAAGACGCCTTTAAATTGAATCTTTTAAAGTCACTTTCCCGTCATCTGAATCCAATTTAGTTGGTATTCAGTTGGTTCTTCATATAAAACGCTTGTCCCGAACCCGCACGGCTGTTGACCTTATTGATAATAATTACTTGTTTAGATTTCCAACTATCAGTTATCTTTAGTATTCGAGAGCGCACATACTGAGCAGATGAAACAACAAAATTTGAATAAAATCATATGTATGATAAAATTTATCAGACAAAGTTATAAGAATTATGGGTTTTCTGCGTTACAGGGGTGCGAGTTAAGCATAACTCGCTAAAAGTTGGACATAATAATCGAAACAATAAAGGTCTCAGGATATATAAATTTGTTTATATTTGTACAGTATTACATTCAATTTAATACAATAATAGATAAACGTTTTATTGTCAATATACATTATACTTTAAATTTAATTCATTCGTATCATTTTTTTTAGTAAATTTGTTATTTAAAATACTTGATTCAATAATTACTTTATCTGCTGAATTCTGGTAATGGCTTCACTAAACTTTCTGTGTATGCTTTATGGACAGCCTCGCACACAAATTTATATTGACTCTGAAATACAAAAAAAAAATGAACAGATTATAAAAATTGAAATGACTTGAAGAACGAATATATCATTGTTATAGAACTTGTAACTTACAGCAGTTTGTATCATCATTGCTCTTTGATCTCTCATGGAACGGACAATATCTAAAGGATAGACTGGTTGATTCGCTTCAATAAGACACAAAGCAGTTTCCATAAGAACGAGAACTCCCGTCCGTCCTATTCCTGCTGAACAGTGGACGATAGCAGGTTCTACAATACCACGCCGCGCGGAACGCACATATTCCGTGAATGCAACGAATTGTCTCCAATCGCTTGGAACACCGTGATCCGGCCATCCACAATATTGTATGTGGGTGATGTCGCGCTCTTCTCCAGTCTAAACAAATGTGATTATTCCAAAAAGTGATTATTTGTTATAAATCCACTTTGACATTTTATGGAATGCAATTTCTGCAACGTACACTTATGTTCCGCAATACGAATTCACGAAAGACAAAGGTATCATCTACTCTCTTCGATGTTGAAGATATAGTAAGATTCCTTAAATTAAGAGTTTCTCCCAAATCCGGCCAATATTGGAAGCACTTGGTTCGACCTCGTTCAACAAGGGTTGTCAACATAACAACCAAAGTACTGCCAGCTTCAAGTATCATTTGCCAAAAATCTGACACCGTTGATGATAAAGGACCTTGAGTTGCGATGTATCGATTGATTATGCCTGATCCAGGTATCTCCATGTTCACGTAATTAGCATTTATGTAATCACCATTTTGCGAGCCCATTAAAATTACTCTTGTTACATCGTCTGAAAAAAAACAAACAAATTAAATTCCAATTTATTATTAAGAAGTGTTTTAAATTTTAAGAGCTGTTATACGAATATTTTGTTCACTTACATGGGGAAATATCTCTGTATCTATTCTTATTCTGATTTTCAGGTTTTTTTGATTCTAAAGAGGTAAGCTCAAGATTTTTCTTGTACAATTGCTCGTACTGGGAAATCAATGCTCCGCTTGCCAAACCATCAGCCAGTAACAACATTGATTGAGCTAAAGCGTCGGAACCAACTGTTAAGTGTGGAACATCAGGCACATATCTACAAAAGATCGGAAAAAACTTGAATTAAATTGAAATCTTGATGAATGAATAATGCAAAGTTTAGCATGGTATGATAATGACCTGTATGGAGGCTCTTCTTCGGATGATTTATCTGTACCAGCTAATGCAGTATACAGTGCATTCGGTCGGATGGTCAAAGTGAGTTCGCCATTGCCGGAATCTCGGGACTGACGAATACGGTTGACGATATCTTCATGCCTCATATTGCTTGCATCGATACCATTGATAAAAAGAACCTAAAATAATAATCAACGAATTCATCATTATTGTTAATGTCACTGTTCAAACGTATATTTCTTTGACAACGTACCTGATCCCCTTCGTTCAATTTAGGATAGCAACAATCTGCTGGAGTATTTGGAGCAACTCGGGAAACTAAAATCGGCATGTCTAAATCGATACCACCTTTGACATTGAATCCAAATCTTCCATGTTCATCGGGTGTTAACTTTATTGTTACCAATTCATCATACAACATCTGTAAAATGTACAATTTAATATTTAAGTTACATACAAAATGTTGATTGTTAGAAAATGTTGAAGTTATAATTTCACGTGTCTTACATGTGGGACAGATGAATCTGTAGACTCTGGCAAATCTTGATCACAAATGCTTCTTTCGTTTGCTGTATCATCATCCGCATAACTCAGTATGTGAGACCCCAAAGCAGGAGAAAAGGCTCCGATATGAGGTGTACTGATTTCATCTCTTAGCGTTAGAAAACCACCGTCACTATAAAAATAAAAAAAAATCAATTTAAATGAAAAAAAAATTTGATAGAAAAAATTTATAGTTTTGCGTACTCGTCCGCTTGATTTCTTTCACCCCAAGCATGCCTTGGTTCGCGAGAACCAAGAGACTGAACTTTGTTTTCATAATGTCTCGCTGGTCTTCCATGGGTTTGAAGCGGTACACTTTTTTCATCTATTATGGCTTGTGGCACAACTCCGTCGATCAATTTTTTACTTGGGGATCTGCAATAATTAATTTTTTTTTGTAGTCAAATTTGAATGTTAAAAACATTGCATAAAGTTATTTTGTCTTCAAAAAAGAAAACTGACCTAACAAAAGTACGTTCTACTCTGCTACGTTGTTTACCATCTTCAACTGTTTGATATTCAGTTCTTCCCGAATAAGTAAACTTACTGCTAAGAGTAATTGGGAATCTTCGCGTTCTTACTTTTGGACTATGTAGCCTAAAGAAAGTATGATGTTCAACACAAGCTTTCCATAAATTTTTTGAACTTCGATAGGTTTGCATGTTAAAACCTAACAGCGTATCATAGTTTTCAGACTGAAAGCATAATTCACGTATGATTATAATGTTTAAACCATAATTTCAATCAAAAAAGTAATGAAATATTTTATAGATATTAAACTTACCAGTTCCCTCCTTAATTGAATAAAAAATTGTTTCCTCTTAAAGGATATTTTAACAATTTTTGACCAAGAAAATATATTGATTCTGATATTATTTTGAAAAACGACTAGTCCTAAGGATGTTACACCTAATTGTATTTCCTTATTTGTTGAATCCTAAAAATAACATTTTTTTTTGTATTTTCATTTAAAAGTTGAAATAGAAATTAAAATGTCAACAGGGAAGTCTTTTTCATAAAATCGATGATCGACAGCAACGAATTAATTCCCTTTTCCACGCGTTAACTGCTCAGTGAACACTTTATCGAATAATTCCTTGACTGGGGGAAAAAAGGTGTTAACCCTCAGTCAGGCGAGTCAAAAAGTTATATTATTATAACGTTGAAAATTTCCATATTATAAATCTTGGACATACCTTAGCTTTGTGTAATTCTACACCGTACATATCCAAACGTTTCGCGTGATCTAAAAAATTAAATTCTGCGTCTGCTGGTAATTGCCCTCTGAAAATGTTAAGATTTTATGTAATGAGAGGATGCAAGAGAAAATTTTAATTACTCAATCTTTTGAACAAAAGTATGAATTATACATACTTATGTAACTTATGAAGCTCAGTTATTTTTTTCTCCATTTCATCTGTTTGATCAGGTATCAATTTCAGGCGGGAGAGGTAACGAGGTCCATGGTCTTCTGGGTTATAGTCACCTAATTCAGCTGGAAACAAAATAAGAAATTAGGCTACTTATAGTTCATTAATTATACATTGCACCTCACAGTTTGTTTTAAGACCCCTGGTTTTTACTTACACTGAACTATGTAACTGGCAATAAGGCATGCTGTACTTGTAGGTACTTGTAATTTTCCTTGAAATATATCCTTTCTTATTTGTAAGCAAAATTGGTACCGTGTATACTCTTCTTGTAATTTGCTTGGATCGGAAACATAGAATTTAACTCGAAAAAAATAATGGCCTCCTGTAATTATATTATCCCATATTATTTTATACACCGCAAAGTACGAAACATCCAATCAATATGCATAATTAAGGTCACTAGACTGAGATAAAAATATAACTATGTGTGGAAGCCTTTTCACCTTTATTTTTAGTTTGTTTCTTGATGGGTTTTACTGGATCGAGCCATCGCTGAAATAACAGAACAAATTGTTATTTTAGAATGTCGTATGCCATTTTGGTGCAATTTTTTTGTTTCCGATTGAAATCAAAACCACCCTACCATGGCATCGGGATTATAATTTGAAGATGTAGCAGTTCCATGTTCGACATACTGCAATCCAAAATAATCTTTTTCAACCAACTCCAAATGTTTGTACACAAGATCCAGTAACGCTTGGCCTTTTGCTCTTTTCTGTTGGCATGAAAAGAAAAATTTCGAGTGTCACTTGTATTTTAATTTCACTTGACTCTGACTTAATGAGTCAAGCTCTTTACAAGTTGATTATATCGTGCGGTGATGACTTACGTTTACTTGAAAAGTGTGCTGAGTATCATCCAAAAATACAACGACTGCTGAAAGTGTTTTGTGTTTGTGATCACGAGCCAGTTCTGCTCCCCGAACATGGTAGCTTCCACTTGAACCGCTTAAAGCACGACGTGATACACTTTCGATCATTTCAAGTCAAAAAAGTCAATTTGACCACCGTATACACACCACTTTGCAGTTTCTATGAAAACAATTTCAATTAACCACTTTATAGGACATCAAGACTTGAAAAAATTTATACTTTTTCAAAATCGAATAGAACAATGTTTATTTTTTGGATAAGTCTATGTCACTGACCTCTATTGACGTCAATGAAATTATCATTTTGAGTGCATGCTGTTATCAAAATTCTCATATATGATGTAAATTTTCATGTTTTCCTGAAAAATATACGAAAATAAACGTTTACTATTGGTAATAACGTGGACGAAAAAGGAAACGCAAGGTTTGTGTAAATGAATTCTTTAAAATTGAATTCAAAGACAATCGAAAATTCTCGCATTATATTAGACATTTTTATTTTCAAAATAGATTCGCTCTATAACTAATTTATTTTTTATCATAATTTAATGATTCATTTAACACGTAAAAGAGTAAACAATTTGACATTTTACATGGTAAATATTGATCTCCGAATTTTATAGTTGAGAGAAAGATAATATATGCGTTGGATTGTTGAAACGCGAACATTATTATTACTCGGTAAAATGATTATGAAATTTATGAGATGTTTCACAAATCCATCAAATATTTCAGCAATACATATTTAAGTATTTCGCTAATCGGAATACAATTAATGAATGCTTGTAATTTGAATCCAATTTCACCACACACGCACACAAAATAATGTAGTCGTTAATCTATTCTTCCAATTTTTTTTTTTTTTATTTTATTCATTAATTCTCTTTTTGTATTTTTAAAGAAACTAAAATAGACAAACTAAAATGTGTACGTTTTATAATGTGAAAGTAAACATGTGTCGTCAAAAAGGGTGCCTAAATATGAAACGTCAATACCTGTATTTTTGACAGTAAGAGTCACGCTTGTTTTTATTTCTGTCCCTTTGAAACATCATAAACTGCATAACCTGCAATCAACAAAACCCATAAAAAATTATTATCGAAGTTGAAAAAAACATTAATCAGCATCGATAATATAACTCATTGTCCTAATTGTATATAACATGAATGAATCAAGTTCGTAATTATAAGCATCTCGACACAACAGTGCGAAAGCACCATTCTTAATGTACTGGTGCAGTACCATTTAAACCTTTATTTAATATGAGCAGTTATTAATAGCTTAACTAGGAAATATCGAGCATATCAAGCGTGTATACAATATACAGTAAGTTGCTGCGAGTATACACAGTGGAATTGACAAACGGCTTATATTTCAACTTCAATTTTAATCAACTGCACCAAATTCTGACCTAAATGATGACGTGAAAGTTGAACGACGTGTGGATAGGAAATAACGTCACTGAATTCATTGAACCCCGATCCAATTAAAACATGTTAAAAAATATTCAAACCATAAATGTAACCAAAACTTTTGACATCGGCGTCTACACGGGTTTTACGACTGCACTATACACCTTACCACTACCGCGGCCAATCCGTGAGATGCACCGTACGTTTTTCTCTCTCTAACTCGTTTTATTAGAAAGAAATGAAACGAGGGGGAGAAAAATCGATTTTTCGTGCTCACAAACTGATATCTCAACATGTAGGTGTTCAATCTGTCCTTTTCTTTTCCCATTCAATAGTTCAATTGATTGGCAAGAAAGAAAAAGACGAAAACTTCACAAAAGTAGTGATGCGATAAATGACCTTCACTTTTTAGAAGTAGTATTACCATGCATGTAAAAAATTATAATTCTAAAAAAATGTTATTTATTTTCAACTTATAAATCTTTAATTCATGTTTAAAATCATTAATTTGTTTCAAAATTGAAAATAATTTTTGGATCAACAAAAATTAACAAATTTAAAAGTTGATGTATAAATGTTTGTTTCAAAATATTTAAATATACACTGATCCAAATAAAAAACGCAACACCTCCCATAAGAATTACATATAATGTGTTGCGTTTTTTATTTGTACCAGTATATATTTAATTATATTCACTTTTGTCTAAATATTTCATTATCATAGTCAGGATATCATTATTGATACAGCCCTGATGGCTCTGGGGTCAATCCTCGAGCCCATCGTGAAACAATTTGCTATTAAAATTTTTAATGTTCTTAAACAAATACAACACAATAAATATGTTAAACAAAAATTTGTTTATTTTTATATTAAATTTAGTTATAAATATCATTTAAAAATGATGATAAGTTTTTGACAGAATATTTTCGCTTCCAGACAGGATAGACCCGAGATTCCGTTTCTTATTATTTTTTGACCGTGTCACATCATTTTTCTAAGTTTTATTCATATCTGCAAAATTTTTTGTCCTCGAAAACGTAAAAATAATAATTGTAAAAATATTTTATTACAAAGAATATTCCATCGTCAGAATTGTTTTCCCAAAAAGTTTAATTTTTTAAAGATATTTAAAATTTAAAATTAATTCGGAGCACACTGTCCCGTTATTATATTATATTAATTAGAACTTGCCGCGCAATGTTGCCAATCTTAGATGTAGTAGAGCGACGCGATACGAAAAGTAGAATAGGCCTCTCTCTATGTATTCCTAACCTCAAATAAGATTTGAAATGACAGTACACGACCGAGCCGGAATCCAAAGGTTTTAATTCAACGAAACGTTTTCTCAACGTTCAACTAAATAAGCACAATGCAAGCTTTGGCAAAAAGTACAAACACTGTGTTTTCTGTGATTCGTTTGAATCGATTGATAAATAACCGCAATATATATCTGAGGCACGGACAGAAAAGGGATTGTTTTTTACAAAAGACAGTTATTGTAAATGAATCTTCTGTATTGAAAAATGTTCGCATGAACAAACACTTGTCGAGGACACAAGACTTTAGAAGCTTATATTCTTGTCGATATTTTTCATCGAAAAATCCCTTCAAAGACCCAGCAGCAAGGTTTGTTTCTTTATAAAATTAAGACTTTGTTTTATTTATTTTGTATCAATATCAACGAAAAATGATGTATGATTTGGCTTTTTCAGTGAAACTGCTGAGACAGAGGAACAGACTGAATATCCAGCGGCTTTGCCTGCGACAGTTGTTGTACCAGAGTTTTGGCCCCATGTGCCTGTTATAGCGATCAATAGGAATCCTGTTTTTCCACGATTTATCAAACTGATAGAGTTATCGGACCCAACGCTTGTAGATTTGATCAAGAGAAAAGTCAAATTGAACCAACCTTACGTTGGAGTATTTTTGAAGAGAAATGAAGAGTACGTAACAAACTTGTTTCAACATATTTCATAATGTAATGTAAAACATGCAACCAATTGAAATTTATCTTACATCTTCTTTTTTATTATTTGATATTGTAGTTTATATTTAAAGTTATATTTTGTAGATGACATAATCATTAGGCCATTTTCATTCGTTTTGCATACAATTTTTATTCTTTTCATTATAGAAACGAGTCTGAAGTAGTGAGCAACCTGAGTGATATTTATCCAGTGGGTACCTTCGCTCAAATACACGAAGTACAAGATTTAGGCGACAGATTGAGGCTCATCATAATGGCGCACAGAAGAATCAGAATACTAAGCCAGTTATTTGACGAAGTTGAAATCAAACCTGGTAAGAAATGCATTCAACCATGGCTTCAATTGAAAAAAAAAAAAAAAAAGATTACTGTCAAATTAAAAGATGTGTTTCTTTTATAGAAGACACAACCGGCCCGAAAAAGTCACGCAGGTCTTCTTTCATGAGGAGGAAAGCGTTACCCAATGAAAAAGAAGAAGAAGCTACAATCAAAGACGAGCCAAAAGTAGCGAATGTCGAAGAGAGTCCTGCAATTGAAACTAGCTCAGAATCAGCAACCACTGAAGTTCCATATCAAGCGCCTATTTTGATGGTGGAAGTGGAAAATATCACGCATGATAAATTTAGACAGAGTGAAGAAATGAAAGTGAGTATTTTATTTTGATATAGGAATAATGTTTTAAAATTAAAGCATAAACTTGAAATGAAAAGAAATACATAGTTTAAATTGCTGTGATAGTTCAAGTTGAATATAATTTGAATGGAATGTTGTTTCCAGGCTTTAACTCAAGAATTGATCAAAACAATTCGAGATATCATCAGCATGAATCCCTTGTATCGGGAATCGTTACAACAAATGCTACATCAAGGTCAAAGGGTTGTCGATAACCCAGTATACCTCAGTGATTTGGGCGCCGCTTTGACCAGCGCGGATCCTCAGGAATTACAACAAGTGCTGGAAGAGATGGATGTAAGTGGACATGGATGCATTACCAATTAATTTGTAATTATAATTTGCGCGCCATCCCTTTATTCTTTGACTAAAAACTCAAAACATTTTATTTTCATTGTGTAATTAGATTTCAAAAAGGTTACGGTTATCATTAGCCCTGTTGAAAAAAGAGTACGAACTGAGCAAGTTGCAACAGAAAATCGGAAAGGAAGTTGAAGAAAAAGTCAAACAACAACACAGGAAGTACATTCTGCACGAACAGTTGAAAGTTATTAAAAAGGAGTTGGGCATTCAAAAAGATGATAGCGATGCTATTGAGGAGAAATACCGAAATAGAATAAAAAAAGCTGTTATTCCCAAGGCTATAATGGACGTGATCGAGGAAGAATTAAATAAGCTCAGTTTTTTGGAAAGTCACAGCAGCGAATTTAAGTAAGTTTTATATATTATTTACATGACACTGTTATTGCAGTATGCTGTGAATAACAAAGTGTGATGGGAATTTTTATAGCGTGACCAAAAACTATTTGGATTGGTTGACAAACATGCCTTGGGGAATAACAAGTCCGGAGAATTTGGACATCGAACAAGCTGCAAAAATCTTGGAAAACGATCATTATGGGATGGACGATATCAAAAAAAGGATTTTGGGTAGAGATTAATTGATTAGTTATAATTTATATTTAAAGTATAATTTGTTTGATCCATCAATGTAGATTTCAATTATTTCTTTTTCAGAATTTATTGCCGTAAGTCAGTTAAAGGGCTCAACTCAAGGTAAAATTTTGTGCTTCTATGGACCTCCCGGAGTAGGAAAGACATCTATAGCTCGTTCTATTTCACGCGCATTAAACCGTGAATACTTCCGCTTCAGCGTCGGTGGAATGACTGACGTCGCAGAAATAAAAGGTCACAGAAGAACTTACGTCGGAGCCATGCCTGGAAAAATTATTCAGTGTTTAAAAAAAACTAAAACGGAAAATCCGTTAGTTCTTATCGATGAAGTTGACAAGATTGGCAAGTACGTATAAAAAAAGAGCATGATTTGCCATTGAAAGCAATTTTTGACGTTCATAAAAGGAAAATGAGAAATTGAGTGGGTATCATAAATGAATTTGAATAAAATTTCAGAGGCCATCAGGGAGATCCAGCGTCGGCCCTGCTTGAAATGTTGGATCCAGAACAAAATGCAAACTTTTTGGATCATTACCTCGACGTCCCAGTCGACTTGTCCAAAATTTTATTTATTTGTACCGCGAATGTAATTGACACAATTCCCGAGCCTTTACGTGATCGCATGGAAATGATTGAAATGTCGGGATATGTTGCGGAAGAGAAGCTATCGATCGCCAGACAGTACCTTGTACCACAAGCGATGAAAGAGTCAGGACTGACGGAGAAACACGTGGTTGTCAGTGACAATTCTTTGAATCAACTAATCAAACTGTACTGTCGAGAGTCTGGAGTGAGGAATCTGCAAAAGCACGTTGAAAAGATTTACCGCAAAGTTGCACTTAAAATTGTTAAAAAGGAGGCCGAAAAATTGAATATTGACGTCAACAATCTCGAGGACTTTGTAGGCAAGCCCACATTTACACATGACAAAATGTACGACATCACACCACCGGGTATAATTATGGGTCTCGCTTGGACGGCCATGGGAGGATCCACACTTTTCATTGAAACAAGTTTACGCAAACCAGCTGACGCAACAAAGAAATTTGAAGGAAGTTTAGAGTTTACGGGTCACCTAGGTGATGTAATGAAGGAATCAGTCAAAATCGCAATGACCGTGGCTCGTAATTTCTTATACAAAATCGAACCGACAAATACTTTCCTGTTTGACTCACATCTGCATTTACACGTGCCGGAAGGAGCGACGCCTAAAGATGGGCCAAGTGCAGGGATAACAATAGCAACTGCATTTGTTTCTCTTGCCAGAAACAAACCGATCAGACAAAACTTGGCTATGACTGGAGAACTCAGTCTCACTGGAAAAGTCCTTCCGGTTGGAGGCATCAAAGAGAAAACAATCGCGGTGAGTTAGAGCTTTTGTACTCTATGAAATTTGTCATTCAGGTTGTCGGGATGGAGTAACGATTTGAATTCTTTTGTTTTAGGCCAAGCGTGTCGGAGTCACCTGTATAATACTGCCGGAGGAGAACAAAAAAGATTTCGACGACTTACCAAAGTACATCACAGATGGCTTGGAAGTTCATTTTGTGGGTTCGTTCGACGAAGTGTACAGAATATGTTTTTCAGAAGAGCCAAATAATTTAACTAGTGCAACGGATAACAAAAATATTCACAAGTCGGAAAGTGTCCAAACTTTATAAAGTTAATTGTTATTTATGTTAATAAATTGTTCATTTTTATAATCGTTCGACAATTCAGTTCCCTAGTACTTTTTTTTTTATTAAATGACAGACTGTAGATAAAAATACAATGGAAACTTTGTTCACTCATAAAATTCTTTTTAGTTACACAAAAAATTACATGTTGTAGTTTTTTTTTCCCTCTTTTTTAATTAATTAATAGCACTATTCGTCATGGATGTACAAGAAGAAAAACGAGAATGTTGTATTATTTACATTGCAAATTTTACAAGCCTTATAAAGCTTGTGAAATGGTCGTAAAAGAATTTTCGGAATTTAATTATCGGATCTAGAGGGTATTAGAACAAGTGATGTGCTTGCCAAATGGCAATACGGATGGAGTTTAATAGAAATGTTATATTTATTGAACAGAGTTCTCAACTACTATATTTGAAGAGCTATTTTTTAAACATTTTTATGAACCATTTTTGTCCTCTAACATTTTGATGAAATTTGAATTTATATGCATGGTGAAACTAATATTTGACTGAAGGATTTATGAAAAGTAAATGAGAAATATATTTGTTTTAACTTGAATTCCTTTACAGGCTTCCCAGATTGCAGCTTAATTTTGCTTTAGTTTGCTGAGCAAACTTATGTGAGAGAATTGATTTTTGCCTGAAAATGTTTCTAGTTTATCAGATCCGTTTTCAGCAAAAGGATGAGTGCAAAAATAAGGTCACTAGATATGCTGGTCTACCATACTCAAAGTTTTGCACAAAAACGATGTGCAAACATTTATCCTTTCGTCGCCTATATTCCGTTACCTGTGAATAATTTAGAACCATTAACGCGAATTCAACAGCATCGATTATCTTTAAATTGTTATTGAATCCACCAAATTGTATTGATTGTTTCAATGCAGCTCAACACTATATTTATCCTAATGTTATAAATTTGATTTTAAAATTTAACAATCTTGAAAGTTTACTCCTGATGAGAGTACATTATCGGTATTCTGAATATGCTAGGATGTACACCTATATATCTCATTCGACCCAAGTACGTTAAAGTTAAAATTTATGTCACATTCCTCAAATTTGAAAAGATTTACCAAGTTCTCTACTTTAAGCTAGAAAATCTTGTACAAAAAATGTACATCTTTCATGGAAAAAAAATGAGTATCATCCTTTTATATTTGAGGCAGATATGTTAGTAGTATAAGATATGATAAAAACTAGAATATCTTGAATATCTCATTATAAACATGTTTTTACTGAATCTAATTGGTGTCTTATTTTTGTGTGTTAGAGAAAATGTAAGAGTGGAAAATAATGGGCGAAGAATAATTTTGGATGACTTTTTACGCAGCACCTGTATATATCGCAGGACGTACAGTTGCAGAAATTAGGTAGCAAAATACGCTTGCGCCTATGCGCGGGAAAGCGCGGAGGTGGTGGTTTCTGTGTTGGATGTGGTCGTTGCACTGGTACCTTCCGTTTAGGTCTGTTTGGCCGGGTTGGAGTGATATCAGAGTCGATGCCGGTGTGAATTGTTGCTGAAATCACAACAGTGCAGCTGCACAAGTATTTTTCAGTGTTTGTCATCTTACGCAGTTGTTCAGTTATGTGGGGATCAGGCTGCAATCTGCTTTCTGTGATAGTCTCATTGCAATAAGCTTTATTTACGATAGTACTGTATCGAAGCTAAAGATGTAACAGGTATTTCTCGTTATATGCCAATTGTCTTTTTTTCGTTTCACCTCATAATCATGTCACATTTCACCTGCTCTAAAATAATGAATAATTTTATAAATCATAATCATTGACACTTTGATGATTTTTCGCATGTCCTGTTGAAATTGATTGAATTGCACTCACACTACAATCGTGCGTATTAATGCACTCAAATTGATAAGATTGATAAAATGTGACGGTGTAAAATAAAAGTCTCGCTCAAGCCTGCGAGTGAATATTCGGGTTGAGAAAGGTGCATAAGGAGAATCCACACTGAAAGGATTCCAACTCAGCATATCAATCATTTCATCGCTTGACTTATCACTTGTTGAATTAGTATAAAGAAAAATATTGATCTCTTTGGCTACGTGCATGAACAATAGTTGAGTAATAAACTAAATTACTCAATTATATGAGCTGTTAGCACTCAAGGGATATGAATTTCAATTAATATTACGTTCGGACTTGAACATGAAACGAATTACTAGATGGAATAATTTTGTTTCGTGTTTTTAGACATTTTTTTTAATATTAATTATAAATGTGATTGTTTCATTATCTGAAAAATAAATGTGAACAGATATGATGCAGCTTGTGCGTAATCACTTGTTAAAGATATAAAAACTAAATACAAAACTTGTACTTTTTATGGGTAATGTTATTATTTTATTTTGAAAAGTTGAATCTGATCGAATTTGATTTAAATTGTCGACATTTTTCAAGTTCAAGTAACCAAGCTCGTGACGTTGTACAAAGTTCCGGATATTATCCAGAATTCTAATTATATTGAAGGTAAATTTCTCGTTGGAAAAGAGTCGATAAAATTACTGCCCACAGAAAATTTTTTTTCCTCGTAGACACGGTGTGTCATAATTTAATATTCATTATGACGTAGATATTTTTTCGCGTTTTTCATCTAGAAACTTATTAAATTTTTTTTCCTATCTCGGACTTGTTGAACTGTTTAATTTTCAGGACTTGAAAATGTTGTTTGCACGAATGATGAAAACGCTTCGCGGCAATTATTTAAAAAGAGAACTGTCCTCTGAACTTTTAATTATTGTCGAGCTTCTAAACAATGTATTTCAATTATCATTATTTGATTTTCATGTTTTAATTTGCAACAAAGTTTTCTTTTTTTAATTATTTAATTAAAAAAGATGTTTGAACAACGAAAAATAGTTGATTCTAGACATTTCAATCAATATTTATATTTTGATGTGTGACCCATGTAAAAACGAATTTGTGCAGAATGATTCCTTGCTATATATATATATATATATATGTATTTTTAATCACGAATCCGATTGATCAATTTATGCTATAAGTATATTAAATTGTGATTTCCTTTTCAGATAAATGCCTCCTGAAAGCATTGTGCGATATATAATTGCATCTATGGTTTTCACGATGCGGTGATGGCTCTTTTATATAGATTCGCGCAGCTACATGATCGCGGTGGCACGCGAGTCTTTTCCTTTGTGGTAACTAGAAATGTTATCCGTGATCCCGAAAGAGACATTACGAGCAAAGAACTTGTTTGTGGTTTTCAAAGATGGGCCGTTGCGTTCTCGCGTGGAGACAAGGTATAAATCACACTGTCAACATCACTGCACTTTTGCACAAACAAATTAATACCTGATATATACCTTCCATGTGATTATGAATTATTTGCGTTGCCTTGAAATCAATTTTAAATATTAAAATTCCCGTTTTATTTCTTTTTTCCGTCTGATAATTTTGGACACTTTTGAGATTGAATTTTTTCCTTCTTGGCAAATAGATGAAACAAAATTTTGTCAAATACAAATTTTAATCTAACAAGATTTTGAAAGAAAAAATAAGGAATTGATTTTGTGATTGGCTGATAGACCTGTTGTATCAATGGCGGTTATTTATCAGACATGTATTATGACGCTCTGCCGTAGGCAGGGTATCATGATCAGAAATCAAATCTTATACAAATGACGTGCTTTGTATACCAAACGCAGCTTGTGATATATAATATATTCACCACACACTTGATGTTTTGAAGAAGAGAAAAGGGTTGTTGAATTTAAAATTCTCTTGTAAATAAGAAACATTGTGTGCATTTGAGTTATATATTCAGCTTCTGAATGTTTCTTCAGTGTATGTTTTCTCATTCATATATTGCACCACATTACGGCATAGAGTTTAATTGAATCATTTTAACGCGACTACTCTGTTAATTAACTTTAATATGAATTCGCATACAACTTGAATTATCTGCATCTTTCGCAACTCGACAATTTACTTAATTTGATCTTGCTGAGATTTGATAATGGTCTGCAAATGACCGTGTGTTTCGTGACTGCAAAACATTCGAATCAAGATTGACGTTTCATGTCGAAAGTTTAAAGGGTGTAAAACGATGTTTAAGACACAAGGTTAATAAATTTTGCAAGTAAATAACGTATCACTACATGTGGATGTTCTTTTGTGGATTTAAACAGTTTTCAACACATTCAACCTTTTTTCACCACACTTTTAATAAAATAAAAGTACACATGTAATAAGTGGAAAAATGTTTCGAAATTGTAGGTTACGATTTGTTTACGAACGAAGAGAACATTCATTACATGCATTTTTTATTTCAGTGCATAAATAAATAGTGAAATGTACTGCGGAGATAATGGAACGGAGATATAACAATAAATAAATTGAGCAAATTCTTTTAGACATGTTTTCGATAATTGATATTTGCAAGAAAAAAAAATGTTTATTTCACATGACAACTTTTTATTAGTTCATCAAGTTACGATTTCATCTTTATGAAGAAAAAAATATTCATATAACATATTTGTTCAAAAGGGTAATAACTTGTAATAATTTGTTCGCACCAGGACAAATGCAATTAGAGTTGTGCGTCAAGGTAAAATTAAATTCTTCATTCTAAAAAAACTGCATTTGCGTGCGAGCATTAGAAATTTAAAGTTAATTTCAAAATTTGAAATGCAATTTAAAAAGATTTTGTAGTTCACTTTTAGTCGCACAATTTGTAGCTCTGATTATTCGACTTTTATACAAATTTTGAAGCACCGTTTATCTCCATCTTATTAGATTAAAATAATCCATTAATGAATATAGAATGAATGACGTAGACGAATTTTGTTGATACGATGTAAGTTATCAACGTTGATATTACGCTTGGTAATTCCTTGAGAGATGTAGTTAATATAAAAGTAGTGGTGTTTGTCACTTTTTTTTATTTTTCAATTCACATTTATTTATGATGATTGACAAATGAAATATTGGATTCTGTTAAAAGAAATTTAAACACCACGTGTATAAACTACAATTAAATTTATGACTGATGATCTAGAGACCCATTTCTAGTGCATGTTTCTAACAATTTGATAAATATTATGTATCAAACGTTTTCTGCATTTAAGTGCGGGATAAGCTATAACGAAAAAAGAAGTTCGGAAAGTGGAGGGTTGCCATCGTAAATTAATACTCGTTGGTATTCGTCAACTTTTGCAATTTAAATGATACACTATCTCCGAAAATTTCATAAAAACAGCTCATTTTATGGCAGTTTTCAAAGTATAAGGTGTACTTCGATAAAACTCTCAGTACATGAAAGTCAAAAAATTTAACCCTTGAAACGTTGTTAAAATTTTTATTTTGTCCGAAGAAGCATATCTTTTGCTTTGCTTAAATTATTTAATTGCTTCTAAGCTAAGTATTCCATTCCTTACATTGTCAGAGACTCTTGAAATCAATTTTGGAAAGCGAAGACAAAATATACTTTTGTTACTTATATAACTTGTTCAGTTTTCTTTGTTCATCTCCATGTTAGAAAATCTTCAATGCATCCTAATGTTGAAATCGAATGTTTCATTCTTATTCCATTTTTCAACAATTTTTATTTGATCCGATAGTAGAAATATTAAGTTTATCAAAGTCTGAGTCAGTGATTGAAAAAATGTTTTTTGTTATAAAAAGTTTTTCACAGATTGAATTAGTTGATGTATATAATTTGTCGATTTTCTGTTACCCTTCAAACCCTAGAAGTCAGTTTATCGAACATTTCAGATCGCATAGTACAAAATCAATCAACCGTAATTGACTACTCCTCAACGAAGTAACATGCAGCCTCTTGTTTCTTGTTGTTTTGACTTGTTAATTTTTTTTGGCTTGTCTAAAGAATTTGATGGCAAGTAACGATCGAACACCGACATGTGCCCAATTCATAAGGATATGTGAATGATTTTTCACTTTCGAGAACGACACTACAATTTAAATATCAATTGATTCAAATTTTCAAAAAATTTTTCCACGTTATAACGAAATTGAATATTTTGTAGAACAAAAGTAGCTCGAGGTAGCACGTTGTATAAAGCTTTTAGAAAAATCAAGTTTTCACTTGGAAATTCATCAGGCATTTATTTAAACCGCCAGAACCGATAGATATTTTTGTATCAAAAGCTCTGAATTTTACTTATCATGCAATGACCGGACAAAGTTTGGCCGTTTGCACATAGAAAAAAAAAAAATAGAAATTTGTAAAACTTGTAGTATACTGCGTTCTAAGTGACACGTTTATCGTCATTTTATGAAACAACAGTTCAACATTGCTTATCTGATGTTACACTTTTCTGACAGTATCCAGGCCCTGAGTTAGAAACTCTAGTTTGCCTCTAAAGGACGCTGTTGTATCCTATCTCAGAGTATAATGCTTACTGCTGCAATTTCTTCGGCCAATAGCTACCTATTCATCTGAGGTATAGATGTAAGGATTATATAGAACGAGTTTGTCCTATACACAAAAGTTAGGTCTCTTAATGTCCAAGTTATACTCATATGAAAACCCTTTTCGACAATAAGTCGACTAGTTATCAGAAGTCTGACTTCTTTTTCTTTCTATGAAATGAAAATAGATAAACTTAGCAAGATAAGTTTCAAAATTCTATTGATCTTCATCTGTCAACGTAGCACCATAAAACAGGCGGCAGCTCTTATTTTTGTTATTATTGTGTGAAGACATTATTTTCTATTTATGTTATGTAATGTATTTGTTAATTTAGACAAAAAGCGTATTTTATTTCTGATCTATAAGCTTTCCATTGATTGCTTTCAAAGGTACATACCGTCCATAAATAAAATGTCATGTGACTACTATATAATGCATGCTTTCTTTTGATATTGCAATGGCTATATTCAGTTTTACGTGAAAGAGAAAAAGTTATTTGATTTTACAGATACTGATGATGTTGATCAAACAATTAAACTCATACTTGAGAAGATTTGTTTGTTCATATTGTGTTGTTTAATTCCACTTTGATTAACGCTTCTTCTATTCTTTTCTACATAGAGTGATATATTTTCTTTGAAACAATCTTAATACCTCAGTGGTCGTCTATTCACTGGTATTCTTTGTACACCCGAATAAACATTACACGAGCGTCTTTGTTTGAGACAGTGAGAATTTTTGGTGTAGAGCGACCATTCAGCAGGAACACTCTTTTACAACACTTTCAACAATATTGAAAGTCAAACACATTGTAGTTTAAAATTGTATGTAAATTAATGATAAACCATAAAGTTGATTGAAAAATTGGCCAGAAAAGTAATAAATATATATTCTAAAATTTGTTACCAATAATTAAGTACACGTTCATGACATTTCACTTTTCTCTAAACAAGCTGATGTATTAGGGCGCTTGACTAGTACGCATATCGCAGTTTATATTATAGCACACCATTCGTACAGAACGATCCAATACAACTATATATATATATCTATAGAAATCATCAAATACATTATTGAGGAGGTTGAGGCATGATCTTGAATAACGATCAGAGATTTGAATAAAGAAAACACGAACCAAAAAATTTATATGTTGAATAAAATGTTATGATTAAGAAATTTCATAAAGATATCAAAATTGTGAGTTTCACATAGCTGAGACAAATGAAATTCTTTTTTATGAAAATTACAGCCTCCTTGAGACATAAATGTCATTTTTGTTGTGTACGAATATTCCGTCATAATTAATGTACTTGCTTCCTCATTTGATGAGCATTATTTCAATTCAAATTGAGCAAACCACGAGACAAGTTCTTCAGTTTGAATTGAAATTCATTTTTGTATCGATAAAGCTTTGTTTTAAGCTAGATTTGCAGTGCATTTAGAGATTTTCTAGCGTTGAGTGATATTAATATTACAATAACAAAATGAAATTACTAAAAAAGAAAATGAAATGTTTTTGCATGTTGTTTATAGTGATGAAATTAATGTTTGGTCCTTAGGTATTAGGAGTATATTTGGTATGGCGAAGTGCAACTCGTGGACTGCGTGTATACGTAGATTTTACTTTTACCCTTCTGAATCGAGAACACTTCTCTGTGAATGAAGGGTTTTCAGGAAAAAAAGTTAAATTCACTTTCGATGCACCAGCTCAAGGAAACCGAAATTATATTTCAGTTTCTGATCTGTATACCCGAAACTTCGCCGACCCGAATGGGGAATTTCAATTAGAATTAACTATGGCTAATATAAGGACTGTTTTTTCTGATGAGGTATAATAAATTTCTGCATGATAAAATAATGATTCATGCACTCTTGTTGAACAGTTTTGAATTGCAATTGTTTTGTTTCAGGTGTCAATGCCATCAGGACTCTTTTCCAGTCAATCAAGAATAAACAAATTAGAAACTGAATTCTTCACTTTTGCTGGATTTAACTGGAACTTGATAATCTATCCCTCCGGAAACAAAGACGTGGACGGTTCATATCACGATGTTTATCAAGGCGGCTTGAGCATTTATTTGATGCGGCACAAAGAATACAATCATTATTGCAGAGTAAAGTATAGTATTACAATAGGCGAAAATGATAACAAAATAGAATCAGGATCGATGGAGGATTTACTGGATGTGGAAGGAACCGGGTACGGTTGGCATCCACAAGTCAAATGGTCGGACATCTCGCACAAAGGCAGTTTACGTGTAACGCTAGAAATGATGGAGGCCAAGATAATATCAGAAATTATGGTCCAAACAATTGGGCCGAGTATGCTCCCTGAAGCTGCGTGCTATGATCGCGACAAACAAGCCTGGTCTGTTCGGGCTGATCTTCACTCTGATACGGTGCGATTACACCTAGTCTATAAGGACATCCCCTCGATTCCGAGAAATCATTTAAGGTGAACAAATTTCCAACATCTTTACAATTGTTGTTTCATAATTGTAATTTTGTATTTTGGGACTGCGCTCAGGTACGTAAGCTGGACAGCCTTTTTGGTACGAGGAGAAAGTTCAAAGACTGAGCTAGTAAGTTTGCCCGGAGCTCCATTCAGTCGTTACTATGCTCAAGAAGCTGCTGATGAGGGTATTATAATGGAGACTAATCTTGATGTGAATGAAGTAAAAAATGAACGCTGCTCTTACATGACGAACAAAGGACAGATACGAGTGAGAATCGAATGGAACGAAAGTCATCTCCTTTTCCAAGCGACATATCACAAGTACGATGATGTGTGTCGCATACATAACCAGCAGATGCGACGCGAAATAGCTGCGCTGCAAGCGGAAAATTATACTTTAGAAAGACAATTATTCATATATCAAAAGAGTTTAGCTTATGCACACGCTCAACAAAATCAACAATCATCACATTCGGAACACTTACAGAGATCAACCTCTACGGACACAGAGTATGCTTAAGAAAATTAAATCGATGTTAAATATTTACTACTACACGACATTTCTATAAACAAACAACAAACAAACATGTTTCTGATACTTTCAAGTACCTTAAGACAATTTATTCTACAAACTCATTTCTCGTACAAACTTGAATATTTTGTCTTTCAATCTATCAGACTTACATGTAGATATTTTCGGTGATGATAAAATAATTAGTTGACAACTTGATATAAATTCTATCAAAGAACAGATGTTCATAATATAGTATACATGTGTTGAATATTTCTATCACATTTTTTGGAAACTATATTTTCTAATTACTTTCGCTTCTCTTGATCGAATTTATGTAATACGTAACAAAATATATGTATTATATTATACACTCAATTACTTTATTAATTATACTCCTTTCCTCATCATCTGTACAGAGTATATGAACATTGCTTAAATCAAAAGTTTTACCAATAAATCAATAGACAATCGGATTATGTTACTTGTTAAATTATAAAAAAGTAAAAGTTTTCAGAAGCTATAGATCATTTTTATTGGGGTGACCTCAATGAACTTTTTTTTGTTCATAACTAACAGTGCGAATAGTACAAAATATTTTACTTTTTCCTGCCATTATAATAACAGAAAACTCTCATATGAATAATTTACCGGTACGTTTTTCCTTACACTTCATTGCTTTTACTATCTGGATGATTAGTAATACGAATACAGGGGAGAGGCTTGACTCTAGAGACACTTTGCACTTTTTTTTGTTTACATTTTTACATTAACTTAAACTAAAGTTTTTAAATTAAAAAAATACGAATATGTAGCAAAGTGTTTATCATTGATAAATATTAATAAATAAGTTTTGTGGTTAAAAAAATTCTTATCCAAAAAGTGTCTCTTAGTATAAGCCTCTCCCCTACTACATGCAGAAATTGCAATTTGTTTGAAATTAATGAATAATTAAACTTCCAATGAGTTGGATTTGTTACAGTTAAAAGTTGAATTGGATTCATCTTGTTTCAGTTCAAATTTAATATGGTAAGAGATGATTTGCCTGATTAGGTCCAATATTATATATACATAAATATATATTATCCAAATGAAGATTTTTTAAATAAAATAAATAAAATTTTTCTCATCTTTTGTTGATTTCAATATTATTAATATTATCAATCCATGTGTAGTACCAATATCATATGATAATAAATGCCACCAATTGGCATTTGTTTTTGAATTGTTGTTACCGACAAATTATTGATTTTATTTTTAACATTACCATCGATACATAGAAAACGCTTTTGTGAACGTGAGGTAACGTGATTGACAACCGGTAAGATTGTTTTGTTACACCATAGCCAATCTAACAGCCAAATTTACTTTGGTATTTATTTTGTAATCCGTACCGGCAATTTATGGTTGTTTGCTATATACAACCATTAAATTTCAAGTATCAATCAAGTCTACTGTAAGCTATCAATAAATAATCAAGAGTTTCATAGCATGTTGATCATCGATTTAATGATTTATCAATATATATAATAACTGGTCTATAAAACTTTAAAACTCTGTTTAGACTGAGTACAAAATTTTAATTTTATTTTTATTTGATATTTCTTAAATTTGATGAATTACATTTTCATTTGTGTTTTAAATATTGATACTTTTCTCAAAATTAATTTTTTCAATATTGTTCGGGAAAATCTAACGTATCTGATAAAAGTTTTCAGTGCGCTACCCATGCAGAGAAGTCAAATAACTGTCACGAAAACTGCTGGGCGATGAATAATAAATTATTCTCGCAGATTTTCTTATGAATTAAATATTCTAATCTCGATCTTTATTGTCTTAAAGGTATAATTGAAATCAGAAAATAACATCAATTGTAAAAATCATTCACATAATTAAAGGTAATTACAAAACTGACTTATTTAAATACATACATTTTCAAATTGCAAACTGTTCTGAATTGCAGTCATTTTCATAATAAATTATTTTGATTCGAATTTTTTATTTATTTTTTTTTTTTCAGCGTAGCCCATAGGAAACGAAATAGTACAGAATTACGTTTAAGTCGCTCTCCCATATAAGCAGTTTTACGAAGTGAAAATTTGTACTGCGACTGATTCATGTAGCTTGAACCTAATATAATACGTGCGAGATCGCGTGACAGTTTTTCCGGGATGTATATTTTAATTTTGTAAGGCATTAATTCATCAGAAAAATAATATCCGTGTCACAAATTACTCACGTTTTTCGTAAGCATATTTACAGAAGTGAAAATAAAAATAATAAACGTTAGTACTAAAATGTATAAAAAAAAGTTTCGGTAATAACATTTTTCCTTTCGTTGAAGTTGTAATTTTTTTTTAATTTCTTTTCTGTCAATCTTTGAAACCGTGGTTTTGTTTTCATATATAGATAAACATTATTTCAAAGATTTTTCGTATTCTGTTGCAAAAAATCTTGAAAGGTACTTGAAATTTCTATATTCATATTAAGATTCATAAAAACATTTTCATCTCATTAAAATGACAATAATATAAAATGAAAAATTGTATGAAAACTAAGAGTGAAATGACTGAAATTAAAATTTCTAAAAAGTCGTGAAAGAAGGGACAAAGCTGATTGTAAATTCATGAAACATTGTTCACATAAACTGCAGTCATGCTTAGTTCATCAATTAAATTTTTTTGAAGTCGATAAATCATCCGAAATGCAAAATTCAAGCAAAAAGTAATAGTTTAGTACGTACAAAAGACAATAAACCTGGTGTGCGAGTGCCTCGGTAAAGTTCGGCTTTGGTTTATCGGGCGCTCTCGACTTGGCGGGTTCTTCTAATCACGGAGCGCGCACGACTGACACGGCTCTTTCGCAGTCATTTTTAGTTGAGGTCGCGTGCGTGTCGTATCGCAACAAGATTCGGAAAAATGAGTTCCACAGATTGCAATCATCGACTAATGCCGTAATCGCATTATGGGACTGAGTGAAATTCACATCTTTCTATTACGGTCGATGATCATTATTCTTGTCAGTCTTACAAATTTGTTCGACATTTTTGCCGTTGAAACGATTCTGACAAAATTCAACAATGAAAGTTTGTTCAGAGACACTGAAATGGAAAATATTGGGAAAAAACAGATCGTTTTGTGAGAGTGAGTGAAGTGACAAACATCGCGTTCAGTCTGATGTGCATATTTTAATCCTGAAGGTACGCTATCTCCTTTTTATAAACTTTTTTGTTTGCGTAATATGATTATTTATTGTTTGCTTTTTAAGAAAAGTTGAATGAAAACAACAAAATAATAAAAAAAAGGAAACAATGAAACCTGTCTGTTGTTCAATGTTTCATTTTCATTCATTTGGTAGCAAATGCTTATTCATGTTTTATTTAAAAAATTGTACATTCATAATAATTTTGATGGAGACGCATCAATATGCGCGCATTTATAATTTTTTGACAGACTAGCCAATCATTTACATGAATCTTATCTTAAATAACATAAAATTTCTCCTTGTAAATACAATTGTTAAAACTCGACAGAAATAGTCTTAAACGTCTATGACGTTTTTCGAACAAAAAAAAAACATCAATTTGTTTAACAAAAACACGAAACAATTTCAAAGCTAAAGAAGCTCGAACTTTTGAGAAATACATAGCGATTGAATAATGAGGGTAAACAATATCAAATACCCGCTTTTATTGTTGAAGAGTAAACAGCGACTACAACTGTAATACATATGCATAATACTTCAACGGTAAACTTGTAAATGTTAATTATAAGTAAAGATGCGAATAATATACTGAAAAAAAAGAGTATAAGATTTCTTTTGTGTTTAGAATATCTCGTCTCGTTGGAAAGAGGGATTAAAAATTTAATTTCAGACCGACAGTATCAGATGCGATATAGCAATGAAAATTTGTATGAGAAAAAAAAGTGAGCATAGATCAAGTTTACGAATAATATTATGAAAAATCGTTTTGGTTCACCATCAATTAGTTTATCGAATCGGTAAATTTATTCTTCAGTATTCATAATGTAAAAAGAACAAAATTTGTTTTGATATTTTGTTATGCAGCGATGAAAAATAAATGACAACTTATGGAGTCGGAATTTCAACTAGCGCTGAAATATACGCTACTGGCAAAGGTTTATTGGATATCAATTTTTCGAATATTGTAACGGATACATTTTTTGCCTCTTTGATGAAATTGTCACAGTTTGTGAATTTTTTCTATATGACATCAATTCCATAGTTGTAAAATTCAATAAAAATTTCGTATATATTGATTCAAATGGCTTCTAAAATTCCACCAAAGAAATATTGCAATTGTCCTAAATATTTCATCAGAGGAAATAATTAACTATTATCAAAAACCTTAAATTTAAGGGATTTGTTCGACTATATTTTTTGTAAAATGTATGGTTTATCCATATCTCGAAGTTCAAAAGTTAAACATTTTTTACCTTTATATACAACAGCTTTTCAGGTCGAAATAAATTTGTATTTAGTTTTGAATTTTTCTTTGCACAAATGATTTTTTTTTTTTAATTTTGACACACTTAAATCCCGAGCCTTGTGTTAAAAAAAAGTTGATGTATTGACTGTTATAGTCGAGGCAATTTGTTCATCAATTATGTCTTCTTTGAACAATATACTTACATTTTTTTTCTGTTCTCCAAGATTCGATTTGGAAAATGTCTGCAATTAATAAAATTTTTTTAATTAAATGACTTAAAATTTAGTGTACGTTTGGCATTTTAATAAAATGGGAAAATTTAACCGTTTCAGTCTTCAGATTTTTTTACTTTGAACGAAAACTTACAAGAACAGTTCAAAAATATGTGACAAACATATGAAAAAGATTTTGAAAAATGCTGTTCGTTTCATTTGAATAAATTCGAGAATTGCTTCAAAACTGGAGTGTAACTTTCATCGGCTGATTTTGTCCATGATTTTCGCAGTATATATTTGATTGTACAACTTTGGAGCGTTGAATATAAAATACAATTTAACGCTGCGTGACTCTGCAATTGCACATACTTTTGTACAAATCTCTTTTATTATTTCTTCAGCGCAAGAAAAGGCAACTAAATTTTGTCTGATGATTTTGAGCGTTTCATAAGTTTTTATTATAAAAATGCTTCTATTATTCTAAATAGGTAATAATTATTTTAATTAATATATCTTCTTGCAGATTTTGGACAAACAGTGAAGATCGTGCGTCGCATTTCTGCGGTGACTGAAAAAATACTTATGATTTTAAAAAATTTATGAGTTAAAAAATACCAGTAAAATCTTCAAATTACAAGTGTTGTGAGTGGTTCGATCAATTTCGTGATGTCGAATAGTACCAATGAAACTGATTACGATATAGATTACGATTACGATGAAAGTATTAATAACTACAACTGGGAGGAGTTAGCACCAGCTTTGGCTGTATACTCGCTTACATTTTGTCTAGGATTAGTAGGTAAGGAAACAATACGTTCATTCCAATATTTACCAAACAGATATTTTTTATATTTTACGCACCTGATGCTTCAAATATTTCTTTACATTTTCGAGATAATTGATTTGAAACAATTAATTATGAAATTTCAGCTCTTCTGTTGTAAGTTATGATCACGTTATAAAGTACTTAAGTAATCTTGCAAAGTTTTATATCATTGTTGTTGTTGGATAAAATTGATTGAACAAAAATGACTAGACTCTAAGTTTTCCGCTCATTCATAATTTACAGATTATGGAGCAAGAACTACGACAAAATAAACAAAATCTGGAGAAGATTTAAATTTGCGCAATTTGTAGTTGCAATTCGTAATATTTCAAGTAGTTCCCGTGCAGAAATATCGGACGATACAGTTGTTTTAACGTTGGAATGACGTTGGTTTGGCAGACCTCGGTAGCCAACGTATATAATACGTATTATATACGTTGGCTACCGTTGGCTTAATATAATATTATATAATTCAAAATATGTTTTTAACGTATATAAAATATATAAAATATACGTTAAACATACAATACAAAAAAAAATAAAAAAAAAAAATTTGTAATTGATGATTCTTGCACCGAAACGAAAAGAACGAAAAGAAGTAGATTAATTATTAAGTTTATCTTTCAATCGACTCCGCTGATGGCTATAGACTATTGTTGATTAAAATCGACGGCAAATTTAATTCATTAACTTTAATTCCGATGAAATTCCCTTGATCACCTGGAAAAAATATATACTCGAGTAAAAAATTTCACTTTTTTTTGATAAAAAAAAAATATTAATTTTGCATTATCAAGTTTAAATCTTAGTTAGGTCTCATTTCGATCTCAAAATGAGACTGTTTTTGATCTTGTTTACATAAGAAACAGATCTAAATAAAATATGAAATCCTATGAACAATTTTGTAAATTAAAAACAGAGCAAGTCCAATATTTTAATTATAGATTTTTAAGTAATCTAGAATTTTTGTTTGGTTCAACGGAAAAAATTTTTTTCATAAGCAAATGTTATATCTCTTCCAAATTCTAAAATAATCAGAAAATGTAATATATTTTAATATGAACATTAATTTTAAATTAATTAATTCAAAAATTCAATCATTGTTTGTTTTACTCACATAGAGCTTAGATCTTGTAATAGTAAATAATTTACGTTTCACGTTGACAGCTTTAATGAGATTGGATTTTGTTTTTGGTGCAAAACAACTTGAAACAAATGAATAGCTTAGCAACGGAAAACAATTGAAGTTATTTAAAGTTGCTCTGAATGACATGTTAAATAAAATTTAAAATCCTATACAAATTAATATGCTGCAATAGAAAGGTGACAAAAAATTGAAGTTCTAGATTATTCCTTTCAAAGGAAAATGTTAGAAAAGGAGATCGTCAGCGGTTGGTGTAAATAAAAAGATATTCGAAAACTCGGTAATATTCAGAAATTGAAATAAATAATAATTCATGAAAAATTTATTGTATTGCCGTTTCACGAAATTCTTCATAAGATCTGACATTTTATTCAGACCTATTTCTGATGTAAACAAGATTAAAACAGTCTCATTTTGAGATCGAAATGAGACCTAACAAAGACCAAATTTGTTACAAATATTTTTTATTCGGGGCAAGTTCATATATATGAACTTGATTATCGCTTTTATAGAACAGTTATAAGACGAAGAGTCCATTAATCATAATATTGTTTTTGTTTAATTCCAGTAAAATGATGTAGTGAATACGTAGTTCATGCATTCATTATGATTATGGAGTGAATCCGGTCTCAAGTAAAATGCGTTTGAAGTTTTGGTTACACTTTATTATGTGCAAAGTATACATGAAACTCTTATGTAAATACAGTTTACACTTTGAGCATCCAGCATTAATGTATATTTCTTAGCTTTGCAACTACCTCAGGCGTGTGCTCGTTTAACACCCGCGTATTTCCGCGGCCTTTCTACACTTTTGTAAATGTCTGATCAAATCTACATAAAAATGTAGACTTACTAAACTAACGTTTAGTTTGAAAATTTAGTTGAAAATTTAGTTAGTTATATCGATTTAATATTATTACACTCTAAAGTTGATTCAGTTACATTTTGTTTTTTTATTACATACATAAAAATAAGTTTGAAAAGTTTGATCCAATTTTTTTGAATATCATTTTCCTTTAGTAATTGGATGAATGTTATTGTCACGCAATATATCGCGTCTAAAATTTATATTTCGTCCCTGACTTTATCACTTTGAACCTGAGATGAAATCAAAGCGGTTTCATAAAATCTTGTTTTTTACACTCTTTCGTTGACACGACCATCAAATTGATGAAAAAATGTTTCAAATTTCAGGAAACATTGTGATAATTGGCTCTACACTATGTCCCCGACTATGTCCGTCGCCTCCAACACCCACCAATGTGTTCTTAGGGGGTTTAGCTACGGCTGACTTACTTCTCATCATATTTTGTATTCCAGTTAAGGTAAGTTTCAGCGATTTACAAATCTTATTTGTTTATCCTTGCTTGGTTATGTATTATGTTTAGTTCAACGTTAAAGTCTAGAAAGGGCGATAATAGAGCGATTTTTGTAT
Source organism: Trissolcus japonicus (assembly GCA_030522925.1). Classification (NCBI taxonomy): domain Eukaryota; kingdom Metazoa; phylum Arthropoda; class Insecta; order Hymenoptera; family Scelionidae; genus Trissolcus; species Trissolcus japonicus. The sequence goes on along the minus strand of JAPYZS010000140.1, from coordinate 4,925 downwards.
ATAATAAGGCTTTTTAAGCCTTAACAAAGTTAGAACTATTCAAATAAAACATTATCTCAGTCAGGATATCCTTGACCAATCATATATGAACTTTTATTGATCCTATAAACAATCCATCTTCAACAAAAAATGGCATTCGAACGATTTCATCACTTGTAATGTTACTTTGGTCGGCAATCATTTATAATCGTCAATATCCAATCATAAACTTTTTTTTGTCACGACAATCGAGTTTTTACCTTATTATCATCTACATCATTTTTTTGTCTAGTTAAAAATAGTTTTCATTAACACAATTTAAGATCGATTAATTTTATCTCACTTAAAATAAACAATCAAACTTGTTGGGCTCTTGATTTATGAGTTGGGATCCAATAATTATATGCATTTAATATTTTTAATGTCCTCCGTTTAGTGATATATCATTAGAGCATATATATTTTAGACATGCAACGTTCGATGAATAGCCTAACCAATACTTGAGGATTATAATTATGACAAAACTTACATACGGAAGAATAAGTTCTTTTTGTTAAATTAGTATTGATTTTAAGTGGGTATGTATCTTACTGACACGAATCCCAAGGGATGCCGTATGCAACAGTGGAAGAGGAGAAAATGTTAGCGAAGAACCAGAAAACGAAAGAGATTAGTGATAAACAGTTTGACATATTATTAACAACATGAACATTGACACATTACCATGACAACCTAGCTCGCGTACAAAATACAAAATCGTTCTAACACTCCCCCTCGAATAGGTTGATCATCTTCATTCCAGCCAGATCTATGCAGCGCAGATGTTTTTCTCTCGTCAAACTCTTCGTTAAAAAATCAGCAGCTTGATTTTCAGTTGAAACATGCTGTAATTTGAATTCCTTCTTTTTCAGTACATCCCTCACGAAATGATGTCTGATATCAATGTGTTTGCTTCTGGAATGAAAGGTAGGGTTCTCGGCTAGACTCAGTGCACCACGATTATCTCCGAAGACGGTCATTTCATAGTCACCGATGTTGATCTCAGCCAGGAATCTTTTCAGAAAAATGGCCTCCTTCGAACATTCAGATAGAGCCATGTATTCAGCTTCCAGAGTAGATAACGCAACGGTCTGTTGTTTGCGAGAGTCCCAGGAGATTGGTCCGCCGTTGAGCATAAAAAGATATCCGGTATAAGACCTCCTGTCAATTGTGCAATTTCCCCAGTCAGCGTCGACGTAGCCCTTGAAAGAACCTGGATCAGAACCATACATCAAACCCAAATCAGCAGTTCCCTGCAAGTATCGTAGGACGCGTTTTGCAGATGACCAGTGCTCCAAGCTAAAACAATTATTGAACTGTCCTAGATAACTAGCCGCAAAAGCGATGTCCGGACGGGTAGTAGTAGCCAGGTAAGTCAAAGCACCAACGATTTCACGGAACGGTAGCTTCAAGTCCTCCGCTGATTGCTTTTCTTTCTTCAACAGTTTGGTACCTAAATTCATAGGAGTGGATACAGGATTGCAGTCGCTCATCCCAAACCGCGAGACTAAGTCACGGATGTAGCCCCGCTGATGTAGCAACACGAGACCATCACGTTGTTCGAACTCAATACCAAGGCAATACTCAACCTTTCCCAGGTCCTTGATAGTGAAGAACGAAGCAAGTCCGCTGACCATCTCTTCAATCTTCTGCCCATCCTTTGATGCGATTAGAATATCATCAACATAAATGGATATGAGGACGACGTTCCGACCGTTTCCAATCGTAAACAAACACGGGTCGTGTTTGGACGGGGTAGCTCCTAGACTCCTCAAGAAATCGGTCAGGCAGTTGTACCAGCTCCTACCAGCTTGACGAAGACCATAGAGCGCTTTTGTCAGAAGGCACACCTTGTCTCCTTGCTGGAATTCCCGAAGCATTTTCTTGGCCATCTTCACAATACGACAGTTCTTCCCGGAACTGATGATTACCCGCAGGATTTCTTCAACACTTTTCGGTGGTTCCATGTAAACCTCCTCCTCAAGTAATCCGTTCAGGTACGCAGTCTCTACGTCGAGTTGACGTATCATCATTTTGTGTTGAGCTGCCAAAGACGCCAATAAACGAATAGTGCTTCTACGAGCCACTGGAGCAAACGTTTCGTTGAAATGTATACCTGGTTGTTGACTAAAACCTTGTGCAACCAGTCGAGCTTTTCTCTTCTGAAGTGAACCGTCGGAATTGAATTTGTTCCTCAGAATCATTCGACATCCGACAACTTGCTGATCTTTTGGACGATCAACAACAGTCCAAGTCTCGTTTTTTAAAATGGAGCTTATTTCTGCAGCCATCGCTTCTCGCCATTCCTTGGAATCTGGTCCTTCCAAAGCCTTCTTCATTGGAACTTCGGATAGCAAGATCTGTTCGCCATGACCAACTTCTTCAGCAATCCTGGAAACCATGTTGTAAACTTTCTTGGGTCTCCCCCTCGAACCAGACCTTACTATTCGTGGCCTGCCTGGACCTCTCTTCAAGTTTTCTTGATTCACGATCTCTTCTCTGTGAGCCTCTCTTGATCCGTCTGCATTGTTCTCGTCTCCTTCTTGATGTTCGACCACTGGAACATCGTCAACGCTCTCGCTTCTTCCTGACTGTTCCATGGCTGGACCTTCTTCAAAGCTCTGAAATCCCTCCGAATCTTCGTCTGACTGCTCTGGTGCCGCTTCTGACATTTGATCATCCATACCATCGAAACCCAAAAAGTCATCGCCGTCAGCATCTTGTTGTTGATGAACGTTGCCAGCTCTGGAACTCGAAGAACAATGAAACTCAACATACTCACGTTGAGCATCTTCTAATGGCCGATCAGTTGCAGGTGAAGCCGGATTCGCCTTACGTCTCGGTGATTCTTCATCCAGGAATTTCACGTCTCGAGAAATAACCATCTGATGCTTCGCTGCATCCCACACTCGAAACGCCTTTGATTCTTCGGCATATCCTAGAAATATGCCCTCCAGACCACGGGAATCGAATTTTCCCTTACCAGGTGTTCTATCTAAATAAAACACCTTGCAGCCAAATATTCTGAAATTAGAAACATCAGGAATTTCACCAGTCCACATCTCGAAAGGTGTCCGACCGTTCAGACTCTTCGATGGCAGTCGGTTTCGAATGTGATTCGCAGTATTCACCGCTTCAGCCCAGAAGATATTAGGTAGATCTGCATCCTTCATTTTGCTCCGGATTGTGCGGCACAGTAAGTCTTCTGGTGATCCCGTGCTTCTTCAGGAAGTCGTTGAACGCGTTGCTTGTGTACTCGCCTCCGTTATCCGACTGGAAAATCTTGACGCTCGTCCCCTTCTGGTTTTCAACGAGTGTCACGTAGTCAACGGCGGCCTGGAACACTTCGGACTTGGACCTTAAAAACCTGACTTCGCACCACCTTGAGAAATCGTCGATGAACTCCACGAAGTACTTCTTCCCGGACCAAGACTGCACCCTCATAGGTCCGCATACGTCGCTGTGAATCAGCTCCAGAATCTTCGTACGTCGATCAGATTTCTTCGGAAACGGTGCTCGAGTCATCTTCGCCTGTGTGCAGGTATCGCACTTCAGTTCATTGTCCTCGTCAGTCAGTAGGGTACTCTTCAGGGCACCCTTTCGAATTCCATCCTTCAGGTCTCTTACATTCACATGTCCCAAACGTCGATGCAGGAGCTCGAGTGAAATTTTGTTGGCCTTGTTACTTGTTGCTACTCTGGCGTGTTCCTTGGCCTCATGTACGTAGTACAGATTGTCGTGTTTGACTGCAACAAGAACTACCTCATTATTTGAGTTTGATATTACCGCGGAATCTTCCCTGAACTGGACGTTGTAGCCTCGGCTCGCTATCTTGCTGATGGAGATCAGGTTGGTCCTAACTTCAGGTACGTACAGAACGTCTTCCAGGGTCACTTCCTGTCTGACGTTGTATGCCTCTGCAACAAAACGTACCTTACCTACGCCCAGGGTAGATGCAGTCGCGTCACTCGCGAGCATCAGTGTTCCGCGATGTGAGCTCGTGACCTTGTCGAAATACCTCATGTCGTTGCATATGTGGCTGGAGGCGCCACTGTCAAGACACCACTTCAAGTTGAAGTCCTCGGTTTTCTGGGACGACGATATAAGAGCGACTTCAGTCGCGATCTTCGCACTTTCCTTCTTAAGCTTGAAACACTGATTTGCCTTGTGTCCTAATTTCTTGCACTTGAAGCAACGCACAGACTCTTCACTCTCTTTTGTTTTGTCCTTGTCATCTCTCTGCGGTTTTTTCTTCCATCCGCTTGATTTCTTCACGAACATTGCTCCTGAAGGTGTTCCTTTAGCTTCATTCTTTCTAGCATCACCTTCTTCCAAAATTTTGATCCTTAGCGCTTCAGGTGTTGGCAGCTCATCTCGAGACTCGATGGCACACCTGAAATTTTCGAAGGACGGAGGTAAACTGTATAGCAGTAAAATCGACAAAAGATCCGGATTAATGACGACTTCCATGTCGTTCAATTTGTCCACTGCATCGAAGAAACCATCAAGATGAGTCCGCACGTCACTACCTTCAGACATTTTTTGCAAATATAAAGTCTTTAATAATGTAGCCTTTCTCGCCGGACCCTTTGACTGGTATATTTCTTCTAGTTTCCTCCACATGTCCCTTGAGGTAACGCAGTTCTTGATCTGCTTGAGTTCGCTTGGCAAAATCGACAAAATAATGTCCGAGCGTGCCTTAGCGTCGCTCTTTTCCCAGGTACTCACGGCTTCAGCATTCGCGTTATTTGCCGCCAGGACAGGCTTCACTTCAGCACCGCTCACGAACTCCCAAAGGTCATGTTTCGTCAAGACAGCTTGCATTTGTAACTTCCATGTGTCATAATTCTCCTTTCCGAGTGGTTCGATTCGCGACACACTTGTCGAACTCATCTTTTCGTCGTAAC
>JAPYZS010000139.1:0-121510 GCA_030522925.1 Trissolcus japonicus | reverse complement strand
TGGCTTGTACCTGGCTAGTTTTCCTGGCCAGGACCTGGCCAGAAACCAGTAAAATCTAGCCAGTTTCTTGCGTAAATCTAGTCCAAATTTTTACTTGGGGAAATTCATCAGAGGAGCGACGTGTTATTAATATTCAACATCGGAAATTGGAGCGAAGGAACTGTGCATTGTCTTCAATCAATTAGAACAAATATTAATGAGCCGGCGTTATTTATATTGCGCTAATAGAAAGGGTCAGAGGAAGCAATTGCTCTCATTCCTCGCAGGAGAACAGGAATAGTTTGGATGATCGACAAACTATGTATTATGATATATAGAGATAACGATGAAAAATAAAGACTTTTACAAACATTTCGTGGTAAAAAAATTATCAGCAAGCACGAATGCATTATTTATGCGCTCTACAATGGTTTTCATCCGCGACGAGTTGCACTTTCTAAGTCTTTCTAAACGGACCGCGCCGCGAAAAGTCTGTTTCAAAAAATTAATCTATAATGTTTTCTCTTTGCCAGTTTTTACGACCACGGACATTTATGTAAGAGGGAAAAAGTGAATTAATTTTTTCTTTCGTAAATTTTGCGGAATGTTGAAAAACTCAACGTTTCAATTTCACCAGAGTGGCGTTGCGAAAAATTTGTCTGTGTGAGAGTTTTTTTTATACTTCTAATTAAATGAAGTTCAATTGCAGTTTTATATTTTTTTCCTTTTTGGAACGTTGTGAATTATATATTCTGCGGGCTAGCAAATTGAAACTATTTTTCCTCCGCTGTGAATACAAATGACTGGATTAAACCAAAATTATCGAATGAAATTAGATTCAATAATTGTACGAGAGCATAAAAAATTACATCGCAAGTCTCATCTTCCGGCAATACCAAAAATTCATTTCTAAACAGTGCTACATGGATGTTATCCTGGAGCTTTAATTTTACAGGAAGTATCCTGTGAATACAAATTATCCTATTAGCAATGCCAGTGCAACATAACAATCGACCAATTGGGTAGTTAATTTCTTTTTCTGTTGTACAATTACAGCGGCAAACATTAAGCCGACGCTATCGGCTTAAATATTTACAAATAATTCTGTCGTGAAGACTCGTGTCAATATTGAATGAATAACAGCGACACGCGTGTTAAGTAAACTCCTGCGAGTGTGGGTAAATCATCTTCGAGATGTACACGTGGGAAAAAACATTTAAAATCAACCTATAGAAGAGTCTTGTTGAAAATCGGCCCACAATTACATTTTCACTTCAAACTCAAACCTTGTTTTCAATAAAAAACTGTCCATTAAAAACACTATCAACAACATTATTTTAAAATAAGTGGTGTATTTTATTTTGTTATTAATCTTAATTACGTCACACTGGAAAAGCACTAGGCTGCAATTCACACAATTTATTTTACCACCAAACAAGTCGTGATTGATGACAATAGTTATTTAACGAAGCCACCATTTGATTTGTTTAATTTGAGTTGAGTCCCTAATAAAGAAAAAAAAGGTAAACTCACATTTCGGACGCTCCATGACCAGAACAGTACGTGCAATCGATTGGCGTCCAAATGAAGAAGAAAGGAACAAACAAGTACGCACGGCAGTCAATGCTGTGCGTTTACTTTTGAAAGCGAGATGCGAAACAACACACGAGCGCAGTGAAATCAACAAAAATGTCCGCTCGATGGATCGGGCCCAGTCTTATATATCTGAATCTTGACTGACCTCGGCGTAAAACACGCAGCCAAAGACGATCTATTCCACCGTCCCGTATAAAACAGATTTCGTTATGATCACGAAATACGTGACCATATTTGTGCAACTTTTTTTTTAAATCTACAATACGTAATAATTAAACTTCAATTATAACTGATGAATGTTTGTCTTTCTGCCTCTTTTTTTGGATATTTGTGAACTCTTGTATTGAACTTATCGAGACAAGAAATATATTTCAAGGATACTTCATAAGAGCCAAGTGCAATTCTAATTGACGTATCGGTTTTTTTTCATGATTTCTGACAAAAACTTGATGGCAAATTTTGATGACAATAATCTGCATTTTTTATGGTCAAAAGCTGTCGTAGGTACAAAATTCAATGTTCAATTTTTTGGGGCCTTTTTATTTTTGCTTAGTTGACAAGTTTTGTCTTAATTATGAGTTGAAAGGTCGACATTTCAGTTTGTTTTATTACGATTGTTCAATAGGCAAAACATCTCGCGTCTCGTTACATCATTTTCATATACGATCGAGTAATTTTTTCAACCTAATAAAAAATGTTGCAGAGAATGATTTGTAACTGAGGTAACAGACCGAGGATCTGTGGTGCTGACGTCAATTTTACTTACATTAACAAATTGAAAGCTTCGTTGGGACTTAAAAAATTACATTGCGAATTCCTATGAGATATATAAATCATTGAAAAAACCAAGTGACTTTTTTTTGATATTCTTAATTGAAAAGGTAAATTTATTATAACTTTTGCAATTTGATGATCATGAAATTATTAGCATTTGTAAAAAAAATTTTTTATCTCGTAAAAAAACGTGTCATGAACACAGACGAGTTTGAATCAAGTATCGCGAATAATAAACAATGAAGTTTTTTTCACGAGCGAGAATGGAAAAAAAATTTGAAAAACGCAAACCGAAGGATCGTGATCCAAAAGTCGTTATCGAATGATAAAAAATTATGATAAATCAATTATGCATTATTATTTTTTAACATTGTCGACACGAAATGTGAAACTAATTGCATTTCCATCCTCGCGTTTTCTTACTTAACTCGTACTTTACTTGTTTTTAACATCTTTTGAATAAACGATTAAACCGTTGCATCTCACATTTCTTACACCGCGTTGTAAGAATTATTTTTCATTTATCGAAATTCGATGAATAATGCGTCAAAATTTATGAATATTGAAGGTACACTCGGAATTGAGAGAAATACAAAGTGTTGAATTAACGGTGAATTAATGAAAATGACAATAATGATGCTGTGCGGGTGAACGAGAATTCTCTCAACAAATTAATGATGGAAGAAACGCGTTCTTTATTTATTTTTTTATTTTGCGTTGGAGATTTCTGCGATTATAATATTTCTCGCTTCAAAATTAGTCTGTAATGACGTGAAAAAGAAGGCAGTGCACGGAAGAAAAGGTCAGTAAAATTCCATCAAATATAATTTATTTCAAAACTTCGTTGTAAGTTTTTCAATCACAAACCTAATTTATTTGCTTAAAATAATAAAAAGTGTAAGCGCACAAGAGAGTTGACTCGAATTTATTACAAAAAACGGTGGCTGGTGACACAAACTTTTCCATGACCCGTTCAATATTTAAGGAAGGTTCGGTGTTTAGCAATTCGAGGATTCGCCAAAGTTTACATGGCAAGCTTGGTAACGTAATTAATTATCTCGACCCTTTGGTGTTCCTTGACCATATAATTGACCGACATCGAAATCCTGAGGTTCTGGATGTGTTTGTCTAACCAAAATAAAATGAATCTACATTAAATTCTCTGTTTTCTAATTTTTATAATTCTCTTCTTATAAACCAACTATAATGATCATTTGACAAATGAAATTGGAACAAATTCAAAGAGATTCTAAATATCATTTGATAGATATATGAATATTCATTATGAATCAATTCGGATCAAATTTATATAATCTTTTTTGAATCACATTGATAAAAAAATTAATCCCGACAATAATTGAGTTGCAAATAAAAATGGAATAAAAACAAATTGTGGAATCATCTGACTAATTATAACATTATGATCATTGTGAACGAAAAAAAAAACGATCTGACGACAAGTTCTGAAATAAAAAATCTAAAAAGTATTTTGAACAAAAAAGTTTCAACAGATTTTCCATTTTTTACCAATAAAATAGACTTTATTTGAAAAGGTCAATCGTATTATTTGTTTCTTTATCGGATTATCATAACAATTTCAGCTTCTGTTACGAATGCTAACTATTATTTGCAATCACCAAAAGCTCTGCTATAACTATAATTAGAAAATATTAAAATGAGATTAATGTCGGATTGGAGAACGCAATATAAACAGATCCAGCAATTATCAGAAAAAGGATTTCAATCTCACGTCCACAGTTTAACTGTAAAAACATTGCATAGTCAATTTTTGTATCAAAATGTAAATAATTTGATGACTTTACAATTTCGAACAAATCTGAAATTTGATCGGAATTTTTTAATATATAAACATCGATGGTTAGACAATCATAACTCGATCTTCCACTTCATAAAACTGCAAATAAAGCTACATGCGGATCAATTTAAAAAACTAAGAAGAAATGTTTTTCCCATTCCGTGTCAAAGTTGAAAACAAGCTTGCAGCACGTGGTTTTTGCGGCGTCGAGTCGACTCAACGTTGTGACTTTTTTGCCATCGATCGATATCTGATGATTGGTGGACTTGAACCGGAACGGAACGCGATTCGTTACTGCACTCATTCTTTTTATCGTCTTTTTGCTTTTCTGTCCCACAAAAATTGCACAATTTTTGACACATGGAAAATTAAATGCGGTTCTGCGAAACATGTACATCTCTGAAACTTGCAACGTACTATACATTGTTTTTTCCCCCATATGCGGGCAGTATAGTGCCGGTCGTCAGCAGATCACCAGTGACTTGCATTAATTAATTTCGAATAATTAACTCTGTCACTGTAACAATTGAACCAATCAGAGCAGACAAATAAATTTTTAAACAAAATTTCGATCAACTATGGGAGTGGCATGAAGAAGCAGATTACTACTGAATAAACGAATCGCACATGAGATTTGATGTGCGGCACAAATTGATAAGAGATACCCAGTCGGCGTTCTCAAGGGCAACCAGGGTGGATCGCACAGCACTGGCACACACCAGCATGACCAGACGGGAATCGTATACAACAATTTTCGTAGAAATCTTGGTATTAATTTGATAGCAAATAGCTTCGCGCTCTTGCGAATACTAATGTTACTGAATTGATTCGCGTTATTTGCATCGGGATTGTTTGCATCGCTAGAATCACGTAACTCAACTAATCGACACTCATAATATCCATCCAAACCTTTTTCCAGCTTATCAATAAATTGCCCCGGGAAAAAAATGAGCACTCCTATATTTTTTTTAACAGCGATATGATAATAATTGCAGAGTTAAGCTTTTTTTTTGAACGCTATTTCGTATTATATTCGGTCGTTGCTATTTCGCTCGCTGATCGAACTCGGCGACGTCCGCTTGACTCACCAATTTGCGATTAACCAGGGCCGCAGAGAGAGAGTTGTTTTGACACACGCGAGATGCGCTGAACTGTCAGTGCAAACCGCGGACGCGTGAATGAACGGCCAGTGTACAAACGAGTGCAGTGGCTTGTATATAAACTACAAGGGGCCCCGGGGTTTAAGCTCCGCTGACCCTCGGGACCCCTCCACGTTAGATGCGCGAGCCAACGCCACGTAAGTCAATGCCAGCACTCACAAGTTATAAAGTCACGCCTGTTCGCGACATCGATCGTTAATCGACCAAGATCGCGATGCGAAACCGGAGCAGCTTCTCCAGCATTTCTGTATAAACCCTGCCGAGGAGACAGGACAACGGTTGGAATTCTCGACGTGCATGATGAAATGATCAGAATTCACACTTTCCAGACAAATTTTTGTGAAAATTACACACATACGTATCGCGTGACACAACATTTATTACAATCTCATGATATCAAGTAAAAGTTCTTTTTTCCTCATAGTTTTGCATTTTTACTCACTGAATAAAAATTGTGTTTAATATAAAGAGAAATTTTTTATTTATTATTTTATTAAGCATAAATAAAAGGCAAGGATTAATATATTGATATTCATTATAATGACAAAACATATTTACATACGAGTAACGAAAACAAATACTTCTGATTATTTCTACAGAAATAAAAAAAATGTCTTAAAAGATTCATCGTCGAATCGAAGTTTAAATATTTTGTATCAAAAAAATTGGATCCGCAAAAATTCATTAATATTTATAATATTATCTTCTCATTAATTTTTCATTATTTAGTTGATTAATTGATAGTTGACTTGATTGATTGAATGAGATCTATAAATTTGGTAAGTTTTCTAAGAACGAATAATTAGAGCTAAATTCTACTTAAATGAAATAATACAATGAATAAATTTCAAGATTATATTTTTTTTTAATGTAAAATACTCGACTTGGTTCAGATCAACAAACACATATTTACCCCATTCAATTAAATGAAAGTTTAATTGAAGTGGTTTTTTTTATTAACATTTTCTTAACGAATTTTAAGAGTAAAATAAAAAATGATTGAAAAAGAAATTGGATAGAAAAGTCATGGCTGATTTCCGCTATTTGTTGAGAAGTTTAAATATTAAGGCAATAATTCTTTATGGTTAGATTGGAACATATATAATTAATCGTTAAGGTACTTTATGCCAGTGCACTTTGTTCTATTTTTGTTATAAAACTTGTAATTAACTAAGTAGAATAGTATATTTTCGTGATACGAACTTTACGAACTTTTTTCTTATCTGTTGAATTTTTAACAATTTTTCATAATTGTTACCCACATCACAATCATATTAAGCTTCAAATGTGGCTATTTTATTTCAATTAATAGCTTATTCTGTATTTATAATGCATATTTATTGCTTTGCGACAGTTTTAAATTCAGGTAATTTTATTTGTCATATTTTCCGTACCGCGGTCCACGTTGTAGTAATTAATTTAGTTTACAACATATTTATCAAGAGAAAAGCTGTCAAGTTAATTGTAACGGAATAAATTAAATTCAAAATTAGACTTCATACAATAAAGTTTGTGTTTTTAGAGTATAAATATATCATTTCCTGTTTAATTAACTCAGAATTTCATTTAATTAACAAATAATTTGCCATCGAAGTTCTGCTTGAAAGGTCTTCGAATGATAAAATAATATCAAAATCAAAACAGTTTGGTATATTCAATGTTAGTGTTCATTTTATTATGTATTTGGGATTTATCTTAGTTTTAGAATATGAGTAGGAAAAATAAATTCTGTTTACTTTCTAATTTTTGCGTGTTTTCGGATTAATGGTTTTTGTATACTACTTTGATAATATGATGTTGCATGTTGCATCTCTGATGATTCCAACGCCAAACCTTATTTGTTGCTTAAAAACGACGTTTATAGCTAGTTCTATGCTACTTTCCATGAAAATTGAACGAGGTACTTCGGGAAATTACTTACTTGTTTACTCGAGGAAACATCATTTTGTTACAATGTTCACTCACAGAAATAATATTTTGAGTCGAATTTTTTGTCTTGAACGTTACTCATTTGATGGTAAAAAATATTCACTTGAGCTAAAATGTTTTAAACTATTTAAAGGAACCTAAAATGTTGAATCCAAATTTTAAAAATGTCGGCTGATGTAGAGTAAAAATCGTGACTCAAGATTTTGAAGTTTATACGTCAACATTGATGCAGAACTGTAAAATGTTATAATACTGCTTTAACTGTTTTCAATTACATAATTTCATTATTTAAAAGTTTACTTTGCGCTAAAAAATTAAAATCTAAAATCATCTAGACATAAATGGTCAATTTCCTTATCAAATGAATTTTTTAATTCTTGCAATTACAAAAATTAAAAATATTAAAAAAAAACTTAAAATAGACATCAAATTATCACAACATTAATGTATACAAATATGAATTTTTCGAATATTTATGCAAACCTATTATTTTTGAATTGAAAGAAAAATACCAAAACAATTAATACTAATGAGTGAATAAAAATACACGTCGAGATATTTAGAGTGATTGTATCGCATATTTCATTTTGCGACGAACAGGATTTAATCTTTATTCCGTGCTCTAAATTCTTGACTCAACATTTTGATCTCCAAATTTTTTATCTTCTTTGCATTAGATTTAAAAAAATGGAAAAATGTTAAAATGTTAAAATGCTTGCCTGTAGATTTTTTTCTTGACTCAAATGGTTTTTCCTGTGAGTGTTACTTCCAGGCGAATGTGCACTTTTATATCATTTCTTTATTCATTCATAAATCAGCCATAGGATAAATCATTATGACTGTCATAATAATTTCTAACTAGAAAACTAGAAGATTTTTTTTCATATTTATATGTTTTCGATATAACATGAAGGCAGTTATGATATTTGTAAGGGTTTTGTCTTTCAAACCTATTTGATGATTACGGATAGAACTTCTGTGTTTTTGAATATATATAATAAAAAAATTTAAACATTGCATATCAATATTGTTTATTTCCATTTTAAAATTATAATACTTTTGTTCAATGTAATGTAATTGTATTCAGTTGGATACCATAAATGTCAAGATGATTGCAATTGTTTTTGACAGGTTGACACAAACGAATGAATTGAGTGAATTAAAAATATTGCAATACGAAAAAAAAATAGAGTATTGGAAATCTTATACATTTTTAAATCTTTCAATAATCTTAGATACATATTTGTGTATAATTTTGAAATGCATACTTATATATATAAAATCAATTTCAGATGTAATTTAGCTTAGTGAATACGACATTAAAACATCGATCTTACATTTGATTATCAAACCCGGAGCTGGACTTATATGAAAATTTTAAAATAAATTGGAGTACATTGAAAATTATCGATTATAAAAAACCAAAACACAATTATGTTCAATGAAATAATTGTTTATATAGGATTAAAATTTTTTTGGTTGGTGAGTTATATATCAATTGAGTACGACGTTTTTTACAAGCAATCAATTATAATTTAATTGCACGTGGACTAATTTTTCAATCAATTAATTATTCAATTCGTTACCTGAAACATTACATATTATCAACTCTGCTGTTTATTTATTACAAAAAAAACTTCAACTAGACGTAGTCATAATGCTCATGTTTTCTTTTACATAATGCCTTGTACCATCTTTATATAATTTATATAAGCCGCGTTATTAAACGGTGACTACATTAATCTTTTCTGATAACCATGAACGGTATTGTGTAATCGTGACTGAGATCGCCGACTTGTTTAGGTTTTCCGTCTAGAATCTCTGGCAAAAGGTCACTACACTTTTGCAAAGAAAATTGATTTTATTTACAAAAAGGCTTTCTCCGCAATTTCATGTATTACATAAGAATTAATGTTGGAAAATTTGCTTTCAGGAAGAATGATTCTTCGTTTACAAAATTCGTTCAAATCTACAAAAAAATGAATAAGGTATAACTAAAAACTCAATATTGTTATTGTTACGTATAAAGACGTATACTTTGTATAATTATGTTCTTCGAAAAGCAAGTAAAAACAGTTCATAACCATCCGTGTATGACGTTAGTCATACAAAAATTAAGAGAGAAAAAAAAACAAAAAATTATCTCAGAAATTGGGGTTTTGTGTCTAAAAGAAAATTTATATAGGGCGAATAATTATATCGCGACTGTGTAGGGTATTGAAGGTACAACGGTACAAATGATATACTATTGTTCATGCAGAAAAAAAACATAACTTGGTGAAGGGTGAAGGAGCAGCCACGGACGACTAGTTTTTCTTTTTCTTTTCTTATTAAAATTGTAAAATTCTTTTGTTCAAAGTTCGAAATCTTATAACTGTTTTTAAGGATGATAAAAAAATGGTCATTAGTGACTCAGAGCGGAAGAGTAAGCTCATTCAGTCTGTACGAAAAAAAATTGATCAAAAGAACCAGGAAAAGTCAGAGACGAATGTTCCGATTAGGACAACAGGAGGGACAAAGCGTTACTCATTCTTCGACCCCTGTTAGATGCTACTTGCGTTACAAAGATGTTCAGCGTTTAAAAGAAGAATTGGAGGCAAAATTGAATGAAAGACACTGAAAAAAGTTGATTAAATAAAAAATCAATTTTTTAATGAAATTAAAAAATATACTGTTCAAACTTACTATAACGAATATTGTTAAAATTTATCAAAAATAATTTTCATTTTATTTTTGCAAAAAAAAAAAAAAAAAAAATGATAAGATTTAAATCTATTTTTATAAAAAATAACTTTTAGATCATGATACGATATTGACGATAATAATAAAAAAAATTCCTTGCATTTATTCAAACAGTAGCAGCCATTCTATTGATATAGACTAAAATTTTCTGAGTGATTCGTTAAATGTACCCTAACTTTACAGCTACTAAAAATTTCACCAAATTAAATGGCTGTCACATGCACTCCGTAAATACAGCTATATAAACGTAATTTATATGTGAACCATTATTTTAACTCGTCAGTTGTAACGACGGATTTATTATTCATTTTCCATCCGAGTTAAGTAAAGGAAGTGTTGTGTTTGGCATGTGTACAATGACAGATGTCGTTTAATGTTATAAAACAAAACAATTTATCAAAATAACTTTTACTATGAATTATGACAAATTACCCCAAACTCCATCAATTTTCTATGTGGCGCGAAAAAATAAATATTACTGGAATAATTACTTTAGTTATTAAATTAAAAATAAAAAGACACGATAAAATTCATACATTTTTCATCGTAAATTTTAATATAAACAAAATTCAGAGATCAATTCTAAGACCAGCCTTAGAGTCATATCATGTAATCAATAAAAGAACGAAAATAAAAAAATCTCTTAAACTGACTAAAATATTGCACTAAATACAGTTCGCGAATCGACGGCGCGATTTACTATTTTGTAATCTATGTAAATGGTATATCATTTTGTACAGTCATTTTCACCATTCATATAACTGTAATCATAGACGAATTTTATACTAAGTCAAATGTTCACTGTCAACCAGAAACATTTATACCTTTCGTACGTAAGCTAACAAACCAAAAAGAAAATGGAAAATGTATACAAAGTGAAGAAATAGAAATTGGTAAGAAATTGTCTACGCCTTTTTCCTTCTGATAATGCCAATTAAAAGTTAACCATGCAAAAATGTTAACTAGGCAAGCGCTGCGCAAAGTCAACTGATTTACGGTCACGCGAGATACGCTCAAGTTATTACGATTACTTTGAGATAAAGTACACCCAAGGTATATTGTGCACCGTATAGAAATTCCCTGGAAAGAATGCTTGGGAACCGTCAGCTGATGGTACACATGACACTGATGAAAAGATGGATGGCTGGCCGTGACTATAAGTTACACGCATCAACTACAATTTGTCGCACTTTTTACCGATTCGCGCGATTGATATCGAGCAAAATTTATATCACAGGGATAGATAGAAAGTTCATGACACATTTTCTCTGACCGCTCGCGCAACGCAAGAGAGGGAGTGCCCTTGAAAACGTTTTCTTGAACAAAGTTGGGATTCAGATAGAAAAGCATATATGAAAACACGAGGAAACCGGGACGATTTGCAATTCGAGTGCGCACGAATCTCTTCTCGCCAGGTTGTTTGCGTATGGAAATGGCATTTCCCCGTGCGATAAGAAAAGTCTTTCTTGCCTATCGTTAATCGCGATTCATTTTGAATTCCGCGTTAGCACTTTTTTGTGTACAACCTCCTGACATCATTCGAGTGCGTTGCAAACTCGTGCGCTGCTGTTTTATCGATTGCCTCGCATTTTTTTCACCGAACCAAAGTTCTCGACTTGGAAAAAAGTTCTGCGGACTTTTTTCTTCCTTCTCACAAGTAGCATGGCGTTAAATCATCGGTGCCGAAGTTTCGGTTTTTAATTACCCGGTCTTTATTTTTCTGTTACTAAATAGCGTCAACTTCCAACGTCCTTTGAAGTTGTCAATTATGATTATGAATTTCCGTCTCCATTTTTGTGATTCGAGAGTTTCAACAAACTTTCATTTTTGAACACACAAACTTTGACAAGTTTTAAGAAACAGCAGACGAAAATCACAACTTCATTAATAACAATTTTCAAACAAACGAGAATAAAGAGTTGATAAATTTTCAGATAACAAAGTTTGCAGTGCTTTTTTTATCGATCACGATGTATCAAAAATTTGCTATTGGAAAAATTGTTAATAATTTTTTGTTTCACATAAATATTATTCTCACGTTTTTATAATATATATTTATTTTTACATAATTCGTGTTGCTGCAAAAATAAATAATTTGTAAGCGGATTTTGTGGCTGAGATTGAACGTTGCATTAAGATGAAAGTTCAGGACTAGAACAGACGGTGAACTATCGATAAAGATTGTCTAACGTTGATGTTCAGGTAACTAGCATATTATATAACCGGAGAAAGTTGCAGGAAGTTGCTAGTTATTCATATGTTAAGGGGCATAAAAGTGTTGAATACGTGGACTTTTCAGCGCGCGTGAATTCAAATGTTACTTAACAATTAAACCGACGGAAAGTCACGGAGCGTGAATCACCCATTTTTATCAGCGTGAAGCGCCTTGGTCGGCTACCCATCCGGTGCGTATCAGTCTCATAATAAAATAACGTTCGCACTTTGAAACTGAAAAAAGGACGACGATGAAATATCATTTCATAAATGAAATACGAAGGTTAATAATTGAGTTTTTTTAGATCTCTGGCATCACGAATTAAATGAGTCGCAAAAAATCGACTTTCCCATGTACAATGTTGTCATTTGCTTGGAGTGTGCAAATCACTTCAGAGAAAGAGTTTGAACACGAAAGTGAAAAGGGAATTTTGATGGAGAAAAAGTTTTATAAATAGTTTATATGCATCTGGCTTTTCTTGATACAAAATTTAAACCCAATCGATTGTGAAAAACTAAAGGAAGAATTTGATTTTATACTTGGAAGATTTCACATGAAAAATTAGGGCAATATTTTGCTCCGAATTATATATACTAATTTTGAAATTAAGCGAAACAAAAACAAGATTAGAAATAGATTTTCTGCGGAAATCGACCGTACGAGTTTAAATAATAGCACAACTTAATTTTGATTGCACGGCTTAATGTTTTTATGCTTACCATTACACATTAAATCGCACATGATCATATACTTTCATGCTCGTTGATATATATTCATTTATGTATATAACAGTTAAATTCAAATCTAGCCCTATCTACTGATAGAATTATATGTATATGAGGAACACAGTTATGCAAAGAAGTTGGAGTTTATTTTTCTCGTTGAAGAAATGACTAGATAAATGGAGATAAATTTTATGTTTCATTATGTTAAGTGCTACGAAAGTATATCTCTGTTTTTCAAGTACACGTCTCGGAGACAAACTCTGCATTATGGGATGCTGAAAAATTGTCGTCTCGAAAATTTGATACGATTCGCATGCAAATGCAATATTCTTATGACTTTAGTTTTTCATCTAAACCTACAATCTACGTATCCTGTAATTCGTATAAACACACTTTGTGCAAATTAAAAAACTCCTTAAATTTGATTCCCGCGGAGTAATGTCATAATTCGACCACCGAGCGAACAAACAATAGTCTCAAATTTCAAACAACGGAAGTGAAAACTGTTCGCGAAACACGACCCCTCTCGGCTGTCTACCGCGATCGTGTACGCTAATCGGTATAGATCATAGATTTTCCGGACGGCGTCCGATAATTCCATTAGATCAATGAGATAAGTCCGATTGCCGGTTTGGCGTGTGACTCAACATAATAGTCGTCATCGCGATAACTTTTGCTGCAGGAGGTGCACCGCAGTTTACATAGAAAGGTGCTCCGTCCTGGTCGTGCAACTTTCTCAGACCCGGCAGATTACAAGCGTGGAAAACTTTTGCCTAGACTCTGTTTAAATCAGTGCATCGTACACCGAGTCAGTTCACGCAGGATCGTCTAATGGTAAGGACCTCGAGGTGAGTTCCTGATCTCGAATGATCGGTACAAGAAAAGCTTCAACAATCGTCGCGTAAGTCAGACGAGTTTGAGGGATGAAAACAAATTGCCGAGTCGCTGACACCGAGTGATGAATGTTGCATGACAAATCGTTCGTTTTGTTTGCGATACCATTAACGTTCCAACGTGGGTTTGTAATTGTTTCGAATGGTCAGTGCGGTCGAGCAATGACAGGGAGGCTGTGCGTCAATCGATTATTGCTCGCGAATATGTACATCAAAACCCATAATTCGAGTGCGCGGCATATAATCAGTTGTAATTCACGCTCTGTGCTACTTGACAAAGCATTGTTTCATTATCGACTCTTTACGTTACGCGTTTTACTTTGATTTATTATGGGAGGTTACATTCGCGCTCGGTTTCCGCGTGTTTCCTGTGCTCGTACAAAAACCGGTTCGTCAGGTCTGACGTATGCTCCATTCCTCGGATGATGCCCATGAAAAACGTGTTGACTCTGTGTTGCTGCTTCATAAACATAAAAAAGAACATAGTCAACATTCTCATCAAGCTCAACTTCTTTTAGTTTTACATTTTAGACATGCAATTTTTGATGAAATAATTTTTTTGTTTTTATTTTTGTCGAGGCTTATCTTATCAATTTTACAAGTTGATGTAACGTGTTTGACTCGACTGACAAACGTGACGTAAACGCTAAATTGTCAGATGCTTCTTCTAACTTTGTGTAGGAATGTCATGACAAAATATCGTTTATAAACAGCACGAACCCAACAACGCGGAATCACAGTTTAATGCAGCACGATTAGAGTGGTACTTGGTGCTTTTGTCAACTTATGTAACAATGCAGTCGTTAATTTGATTACGAAGTGATTTTCAGTCGAGAGTATACTTTCAAGTTTGGCAACATTTTCAAGAAGGTTTATACTTGTTAATCCAAATCCATCAAAGTTGAACATTTGATAATTAAAGATGTATGATAATCCATCTAGGGATGATCTATTGTCCGATATTTCATTTTGATCTTTGATTTGATACCTTCGCGGAAAGATGGAACGAACTCATAGATAAAAAAAAGATCGAATCGGCTCAGCAAATCACAATCGCAGCAACTAATTGAAGCATGTCAGATACAATTTTCTTTCGATAAAAGAAAATATGATTGAACGAAATGAAAAGCTATAAACTTATTATTAAGCCGAATCAAATTGTAAATAAAGTGAGCAACATTATACATAATTGTTTTTCAATTCAATACAGCAAAGGTAATTAATTGTGGGTCGATTCTGCACGTCAGTTTCATATTTTATTGTATCATAATCACCGCTTCATTTATGGCTTCCTCCGCGAAAGAGAAATTTATAATTAAATTTATGTGTAATTAAATTTTATACAAAGCCATGAGAATGTGAATTATCATTTTTCGCTGTCCTAAAATCAGATATCCTAGATGCAACGAAAAAACAATTCCTTAAACTAATCTTCATCATAAAACGAGCTTTGAAAATTAATTAAAAACATGGTTTATCATGATTTTCAATATTGCAGAATCTCATTCTGATAAAATTGTATCATCCAATTACACATTATGAATATCGGGTGTTTTCATTTTTATCAAAAAATGTTATGAAAATTGATTGTTTTGGGTGGTCCGTGACCATCGTGAAAATTAATAATTACCATAAATTATTTATGTTGCGACGAGTCTTTTGTCGACCGGATGGTAGAGGTAATGATGATAATTGCGAATATTAATTTGCCATGATAAGCTGTGTCGCAATTGTGAACATAGCTTCAGAGTTGTTTGATCTTGAAAATGTGTCGAGATTTGTCGAGTACATGGTCACGGTATTGCTGTACGAATTAAAATTAATTCCGCGATGCAAATCGTATACTTAAAATTTTATTCCAAAAGCAAGATAAAATCTTGTTTTTGCTTTCACAGATATCCCCAGTCACATTTTTATCAATGTGTGCATCGCATTTCATCTTGATGTGAATTTTTTCTTTTTATACAAGAGCTAAAATTTACATTTACTTTTATAACAAAAAATGTACTAAACTGAGAAGAAATCTTCTATCATCAAAAGATCAGTATTTTTTCAAGTCAACATTTAAGGAAGGCATTTGCTTCAGTTACCATATTTTTTTGAAATTTTAGAACAAAATTTAATTTGGTTTGTTCCAGATAGAAGTTGGAAGAAGTACAACTGAAAACATCGCCTGGATCTAATTCCATGAGGTATCTAATTAGTCAATAAAATTACCTAATTAAGTCATATAATCCTTTTAGAAATAATTGAAATTTATTCGATCCATAAATTATGTGCTCGGTAAAAATCTGCAAACGATTCGAGTATGCCTAATACATTACAGCCCACGGAAAAAACTCAAGTTATTAGATTGAATTGTTATATTATGTCATATTGTTCTAAATGATACATATTTATAAGTTGTATATTGTCTTCTTCAATCAAATTTTTGTCGTTGACTTTTTACTTTCAAAACGGAAACTCGTTATACACCGTAAATATCATTAATTGAAGAAACATTTTCTGTTGAAGCAATAACCTTCAAGTCCCCTAACAAATTTTTATCCGTTTTTTATTTTTCAATAAAATTTTTTGTTTATTGCTCATAAACATTTTTCTACATTATGCTTCAAATCTTCGCGTATAGCCGCAACCTCTTTTCTGTTTTCGCCGTCTTAATTTACGACCGGGCATTGTGAACATTTCTTAACATGTAACAGTTAATTAAATGAGATGTAAAAGTAATTACTCTATTAAGAGAAATCTTTATCACGTTCGGTAGTAAATTGAGTTTGTATGTACCTTAATAACTGTGCTCATAAAAACAATAAATCAATAAATAATGTGGGAACAAAAAGTCGCTCTCGGGAAAGTGGAACAGGAAGGGTTAACATGCTTTTTCCAGCGAATATAAAAAATACAAAGCCAAAAAATTGATATTACCAATCTTACAACCCAAGTTCAGTTTATTTCATTTGCGAGAGCACCAAGGGTATAATAGTATTAAAATTTATTCTAACAATTCGTATTGTATCGAGACTCGTTTCACGTTTAAAGGTAAACCTCTTAATTATGCGAATCTGAATGTACAATAAACAAGTTGAAATGCCTTTTCTTCTTTATGATATACCACAAAATCATGATTTCTTGGCCGAATGGAAATGGCCATGAACATTGTGGTGGAACCGGGATGTGGAAAAAGAACTCGGTGAATGGCAATTTCACAAATCTATTTTGCCTTGCGATTTCTTCTCCATTCAATGCTAAAAACTATCACCAAAGGCGTTGTAACCCACCGTTCGCCTATAACTTCGGCGTGATAAGTACCATTTTGCGACTGTTCTCAGATCGCCGATACCTCGTTTACATTTATCATTCGGCATAGACACACCCAAGCTCATGTTCGGTCCGATTCAGAGGGCATTTCATCGAGTTAGTGATGAGGCTTTCACCTATGATCTGGATTTTTTTTTTCAGGTCAAAAAACATGACCAAAAGTCCATGTCCCCTTTAATTCATTCCTGATATAGAGGAAATTGAGAAAAATAATCCTAATCTGGCAAATTGGAAATTTATATATTTCCCAGAATATATGGGCCTGGATTGTTTTTATTGTCGCAGTTTCGAAATTAAATGCTTTCCACCTGTACAATACATGACTAATGTTCTCGTCTCTCTTGCAACGAACCTGAAAAACGTTCTATCAGAGCCATTCATGCACTCCCCTCTGGAATCGCATGTAATATAAAATTTTTCTCCATAGATTTATTATTTACCGAGTCCGTGGCGCTTAGTCTATCTGTTATTTCTGTTCTTGACAGCTCCCTGTGCCATTTAGGGTATCATCGAGAGAGGGTCCTTATCAGCTGGTAGTTCCGAGCTACTTATCGATGTAGTCTATATACTGTCAAAAAATTTGGTGTGATGGATCGATGCCTCCGGGTTTCATAATTTGAATAACAAAATACCTCATTATGATAAAAGGTTTTTGTCCGAAACTAAAAGATGACTACAGTTATTCATAATTTGCCATATTAGTTTTTATAATATTTTTATATAAATTGACAATTAGGGACAGTTAGGTTAATAGTGACAGATGGTGTAAATACGACATTATTAAAATTACGTTCTCAAATTAATTTTTAATTGATTAATAATAATTTTAATAATAATAATAATGATTCAATAATAATTCAAATCTTCGAATTTAATTTTATCTAAACGAAATAATTTTATCTTTAAAAATAGCAAAGTTATTTCAGTGTCAAAATTATCTTAACTGCTTCAATTTAGTTTATTTATATTTACTTAATTTTCAAAGTATATATATTTTTATTCGCTATTTTTTCCATCATACGAATCGTGCAAACCTTTGAAAGAGATATTTAAGTTCAAAGCAGAATATTCTGCAGTCGAAAATTCAATTTTCGTTGGATTGAAAAATCATATGGATTTCTAATGAAACTTAAATGGGATTCGCTTATGTTCAATAACAGCCGAATTGAGCTTTTCACAAATTCTAAAAAAAAGTATATAATTTAACATTCGCGACGGTTTCAATTTCACCGCCGATGTATCATGAATTAAAAAACGTGACAATCTTGATTGAATCTCTGATTAAATTCACCAGGTTCCCCCTCAAAAATCGAATCTCATTTTGCACTCTTACATGCGATAACATCTGAGACACGCTAATTACATTAACGCCAAAGTCTTATTGAAAAGCAAGTTCAATGGGATAAATCGGCAAACATTTTGTATCTTCAAATCTGCTATAAATTTTCTTCCGACGTGCTACTTACTTTGAAACGATAAATTATAAACGCAACAAAGTGTTAATCCGAGATTTAGCGATTCTGCGTCGGTTAAAAAATTCATCCTAATGTTCATAAATTAGTCGTGAATTCAATCGCGGCAGTCACGAAATCCGATGTAAGTGGATCATTATGACACATGGTTAAAACCAGTGTTATATGATTATTAATTTAGCAGCTTTTGATAAATGATGTTAATCAAACGTGCAATTTACCAAGTGATGTTGTGTCTAAACAGGTTGGAACGAAATTTGTCGGTGCTAAATAATCATCCCTCGACTGGTGACTGAAATTGAACTCATCTGTTGCTATACTGACATCGACCAGACTCAAATATATAGATATGAAATAAAACTTTGCTCTATTAAAGCAGATCGAATCAGATTCATAAGAAATGTTATCTGTTTCTCGCAATATCAACACACGCAAGTGTGAAACTGAGCGCCTTTAATCAATTCGGTTTTATAATTGAACCACACACCGTAAACAAGTAGCTGTGACAACTGATTTATTTTGTTCCCTTTCTATCTCTCGCTCCCTCCCTTTCTCTCTCATATACTATCAATTTGTCACTCTAGTTTTTTTTATTGATCCGAAATGAAAGACTTATTAATCAATCAATTGCTGAAAGAATTTTTTTTCCTTCGGAACAAAATATTTTCAGTTTCGTGAAACAAAAAAAAACACGGTACCAGATTTTACAATTTACTTTTTATTAAAACAAAAAGTTTAAAAATGCTTGATGTCGTTTCGTGATTCATTTCTATTATAAGAACGAAAGAACGATTTCATGGGTACGCAGTTATACTAAAAAATTGGACTCAACTTTTTTTACATTTGAAGTATAATTATTTTTAAAAGAAAACAAAATTGTATGTCGAGTGTACACAAAAGTTTTCCGAACATGATTCTGATATGTATCCACATTTTTCCAATAAACTTCGACAAATATGATTACGATCATAAAAGTTTTCAAGAAGTAGACGAAAGTATCGAAAACTTTGCCCCTTGATCGAAAAATAATATAAATAAAAGTGTTGAAAAAATAAACGAGTCCGAGAAGAAACATTTTTACTCCGTTTCTATTTTTTTTTCCTTAACATAAACAAACTAACTCCAACTCACCAAACTTGTTTCTGCATTCAAGTGACTCGTAAAAGAATGTGTAAGCATGCACAAAATGACGAATGCATGTGTGTCCTTGTAAAAATTGTATTTTTCTATCTATGACGGATGAATTTGTATAGCAATCATCTTTTTCCTTCAACGCAGGAACGTAGGATAATCGATTATAGAATTCTATCGTGAACACCGTGCCTCAATCCATTCGATTTTTCGTTCGTTTAAAAATTTAATTTAAAATCGAAAAAGAAAACATACCATTTAATTTCAAATCTGAAATCGAATAATAATACCACAAAGATGAATTATCGATCCACGGTCGACTTTTCCTCGATCAATGATCATATCGCCTGTTGTGTCAGGTGAACAGATTAACTTAGTGTCAGGTGCATAACACATTCGTCAAAATGGGCAAGATCATTTAAAACTATTTTTTTATCTTTCCAATTTCTTGAACGCTTTCGTGATTTGACATTAATGTATGCGATAATAATCATAAAGTTAAGTGGTCTGCGCGTAAAAAAATAACGAAAAATGATAAAAATATTTACAATGTTCAGTTATGGGAAGGAAACCAGATTGAAAGTTAATGAGGACGATTTCAGATGCTTAAGGTCTAGGCATAGGATAGTAGAAATTTTAGAGGTAATTACAAACAGTACGAGTTACTTTGAAAGATAAGCATTCGCGAATTTTCGATCCACTTTATTGATGATAATCTGTCTGAGGTAACGATTTAATTAAGATAATTACATGCGTGGTTATATATATCAAGAAATATGTCACATGTAATAATAAATATACAAAAAAATCCAACAGGAAATATTATACTCGAATTTTAAAAACCTAATTCAATCAGTTTCCTTGCTCGTCAAGATATAATTTTTCACTTGTCCTATTGAAGTTTTTATGCGAATCACACTTGTTTCATACAGAGTAACAAGCTAAATGATTTTTTGATTAAAAGCTTCTAATTTTCACACTCGAGTGTCGATAGTAAGAAGTCGATCAGGGTGTATAGAAAAGTGTCTAAGATCAATGGATGGTCGTGCGCGGCATTGTGCATGACTTAATAATTAATCAGCCCAATGGTGTCATAAACTCCGCGGCGGGAATGAGCGCCGGACTCGCACAAGGTCTTTGTGAGACACGGTAAGAGGGAACAGCGGTTTCGTTGTGTTTTGCGGTCGAGGTGCACGCCACGCGGAGTTAGTTGCATCACTGACAGTCGCTCGTAATCGTTCGGTTCGGTTCAACGCAAAAGGTGCACTTTCCGTCGGTCGCTTCCTCGCATTCTCGAGAGCATCCGGCGTGCTCTTTGTCGGCGCGCGGTCATGTACGAAAAACCCACGTTAGCGATCCCTCGGTTCAACTTAGATTGCTCTATTTTCACGCTGCAGATTAAACTTTTCGGCTTGTCCCGTTTATGTCCGGTCTAAAAAGGTCAACGGAAGCACGTCCAATCAAAACAAGCCAGTTTACAATCAAAGAAAGAGAGAAAACTAACGAAATTTGCAATTCGATTGGGCTCTGACAGGCAGATATTTGTTATTTTTGTACAAGTTGGAGTGAGGTGACATGACACCTGCTCTTTGGTGCTTATTTTGTTTTCTCAGCCTGGTGCTGATCGATTATCTCGGGGTAGTTGATGACGATTCAAGTAAACAGATCAAAAAGTTTCTCATCTGATAGTTTGGCTATCTTGAATTTCAGTGCTTGGTAAATATCGTTCAGAATAAATTCCTAGAAAAAAGAATTATTTATATTAGAGTATAAGAGAACAATTTTTTTATTATTCGATTCAAGTTTTCGTAACGTCAACTTTAAGACACCCAGTTTTCACTCCATTGCAAACGCATCCTGTGCAAATTGTCAGTTACCTTGGCTGTGTGACAAACGATCGCGGATTATCTATGAATGTCGTTTTATTTACCAAGACAATCCAGCTGAAAGTCTTAATCATTGTCATATTAAGCACGAGCTGCTCGCTAACAGTAATACGGATGATTCAATTCGCAGGAATCTCGCAACGCTATTTTTAGACCAACGATACGCACTACTTGAAACTGTTATATTCCAATCGAGAGTTGCAAAAAAATTGTTATAAAAATACAATGGATTTGATGCTACTAAACTCGGAAATCGGTGTGTTTTAAATAATGTTTGTCAACATGTTGTGTACAAAAGAGTTTGAATTATAAAGACAACTTCGGTTTGTTGACAAAGATCACCCCCTTTTTCATTTTCGCCGTTTCAAACCGCTGATCTTGACCTTCACCTAGTTCGAGTCCCTTACGCTGGCTGCGCACCGATGCGTTGCATAAAACGTTCCGCTAATACAATCGAAACGTTAGACAAAGAGAAAATCATTGAATTTTTGCGGGATTAAATTGATGTGCTCTCTTTTAATCCAGCCGCCTTTTACTCGCGAGAGGAAAAAAAACCCCGTTCGCGACCGTTTCCACTTTGATTTCAATTGTGGCGAGTGTCATACCTCGATACAAGTACATTGTACCTCCCATCGATCCGCTTCGTTTATTAAACATAAAAATGCATTGTTAAAAGAACGTCCCATTGTCCGCGGCTCGATTTCGCAGTCTCACTTCCTACGATCCAAACAACGTTTCAGATAAGCATATCATCGAGATAGTGAATCAAATAATCCTTTTCAGCGACAATATTTTTGCAACAAAAGCAAAGTCTATTGAAGAGTTCAATCATCCGATAGCCAGCGTAAATAACAAGATTATTCTTCGTTTAAATGTATAATAATCTGAGATAAGTGTATACAAATTGAGACTCTCGCAAGAAGTGTTTGGATTCTGCGATCTGGATTAGCGGACATTATCGACAAGTGCGCTGCTGTGTTAACACCGCGGTCTGATTCGTTATTAAGAAAGTGAGAGTGTAAGCGTGCAACTTAAACGGTGCTTTTTTTGGACGCAATCCAAAAAAATGACGGAAACTGGAATCGAGGATGCCTACAAAAAGGTGCTCATTTGAATACGAATGCGACTTTTTTTAACCCTACAGTAAATTGCAAATCCTTTCAAACTGACAAATCGGTCTGCGATTTTTTTACTCTGCATTTTATTCTCCATTTTTTGTTCAAGCTAATTAGCATACCTGAAAGTGTATACACGAAAGGTTTTTTTAGACTAAGATGAGATGATTTTTTGTTCTAATCTTTTATTTTAGCAATATTGTTCTTAATGATGAGGTTTCTCTTAGCAGGTCTTTCCTCATTTTCATGATTCTCGGCTAAATGCGGCGGAAAATTCGCATATACTTTCAAAATGATTTTACCTCGCACAAAACAAAGAACAAAATTTTTGCCGACAGCAGTGTCATAATTACTTCGTTGCCGCGACGCGAATTACCAAGCGAAAAGGTTTACGCTTCTGCAATTCGCCTGCCCTTAGCGCTGTGTCGAATATCTAACTGTTGCTTAATTTGACAAAGGATTTCGCCAGACAAAGAAAAATTTAAACCTAATAAAAAAATCCTTGAACAAATCAGTTGTACGATGCAAATGGAATAAAAAAATTAATCAATCTTGTCCACCATTATCTCCGTATTACGGATAATTTCCATCAATAAACTCATGATAAATCACAGGTTGAATAAAAATGAAACATAAAATTATCGTTTCAGCATCATGTCTCTTGTGCATTTATTTTTTTATTTGCGCGTAAAACTAAAAACCAAGTTCGCGTGCGTAAAACCTTGTATATATTTCAATCAGTCACTTTTTTTAAAAATAGAATCATGATAAATCTGAAAAAGATCGAGAGAAAAAAGCATTTACGAACATCAAAGTTCACATTCAGCATAATACTATTTTTTGCTTGAACCAGCTTGTTATCATTCGTTCGTGTGTAGCATAATTATTCTGATTGGTTTTTCATTAGCAATTTTGCGTAATGGATACATTTTTTCATCTGCTTTCAGTTTTAATAGCCAAAAAAGTCTTATGTTATTTTTGCCAATAATTGTGCAAAAATTGAAATTTTTTGTTCTGAGTTTATTCTTTGTCATCTTCTCATAGTTATAACCTTGTCGTTCACGTTCATATATCAAAATTATTATTTCAGATATTGAAAAAAAATATCTTACAATTTGCCAATTTCATTTCAGTGAGATGCAAGAATTTTATATTAATCAATGAAAATGACAAAAAATATAATCACTTATTGGATCAAGAAAATTATATTCTTGGCTCGAGACCAATTTTGTCTTTTAAATGATGATATAAAAAGAATCGTTTTAATTCAAAATAAACTGTCACATACAAAAGTACTTTCCATTGTTCCGATAAGATTTTGGTCCAAAATTGAAACTACAATGTTGAGAGAATGGTGTTATCGAGTTACTTTGTAGGGTTTATAAAATTCGACTCGTTTTTCAGTGCATTGAGAATTCCGATCGATTGAGCGACAACTTTTCAAGCAAGATGCCAGAACCGAAATCGTATGAGCTTCAGGACGACGAGGAACTGACTTTGGACCTTGAGGAGCCATCGGGTGAAGTATTGGAGTACGCGAAATGGGAGCTTGGCGAAACCGAAGAGGTCAAGTGCCAGACCCTTCACGAGCTGCGCGAAATGATATACGGTAATTTGTAATTCACCGTCAATTTTGGCACGTGATCCCCATTTTCAAGACAATTTCATCCGAACATTAGATGTTACTCGAAAGATATTAAATGGGGGTTGATTATACATTTAAATTGCCCCCGCCTTTTTTCAACCCAATTCCAGCGTGACAATTTCATCCTGTGAATTGTGCTAATGGTACAAATGTTTGCATGATTGTTCATTTCAGATTATTTCATTTCGTATACAATCACAGCTCTTTCGTGACAATGTCTAACAGGTCTCTCTGCGTTCTATCCGCGACAATTAATCCTGGGAATAATAATAAAAAAAACACACACAACATTGCTCGCAAAATATTAGTTTTTAATGCAGTCAAGAAAGCAATTTTAAAATAATTACAGACTAGTGTAATGGTAGATGGAGTTTAAAGTTGGTGGTGCACTCTAAAAGTACCTTGTCATTATACGGACTATGATCCTTTAGTGCAAAGAGCGTGTCCTCAAGAATTTATTCGTTATATAAATTATTACTTTTTTCCAATTGCAATAAATTTCATCAAAAAATTAATTCATTCATTTCAATTTTTTTTTCTCGTTTGTTTTTTTGTTAATTATGAACAGGAAAAAGGTACACGTTTTTCCGGTTAATTGTACCCGCACACAAAATCTTAGCAGAAAAAAAAATTAATTTTATCGCATCTTGAAATTTCCTCAAAGTTTTACGTAATAACGCCAGCTCAAGCGGAATTTAAAGTGAGTGTATTTTTATAATTCATATAAATATTACGTTACGAGAAATAATGTAATATTGAACATATAACCGTTACGATTAGATAATTGCATTACAAAACCAATGCTCATTCGGATCAGTATTATCCGACTAAATTTGTAACTGAATAATGTCCGTGTGATATAAAAAAAAACTATTTTTAAGTGGATCAACTGTTTATCAAAGGTTTTAATTTATTAAAATCATTACTTCAATATTCGTGAATCTTAAAAAAAAAGTATCGGAATAAAGTTTAAAGTAAATACGGTTTTTGAAAGTGTTAACGATTCACAGCACGCAGCCGTAATTTAGTTAGTGTACAAACAACGTTGTGTAACTGGTTGCATTTATGTCAGGGATCCCGTACATCTTCGATTAGTAATTAAGCAAATGAAAAGTGTCTCGTTGTGTTTGTCAAATAAAAAAAACTGTTGTTTATCATTGAGACAAATTGATTAGTTGAGCTTTACTTTTCGAATAAATTAAGAGAAAATACTCTGTATCTGAATAATAGAAATGAAGTAAAAAAAAGTAACTATAAAAACGGATTAAAATAATGGGGTTTTGTTTCTTTGTTTCAGAGCGAGGCGAATGTTTGCCACACCGGATGGACGACGCCTTTCTAATCAGATTCCTCCGAGCGCGTAATTTTAACGTGCACCGGGCACATCGATTGGTGAGTCACGTGTTCGCGCCCTCGTAAATTTTGCACCTCGCAATTTCCTCGTTCGCGAGATATACACAGCTCCAGCAAATCTATTAACGTAGCCCATCGAGCACGAAAATGCAATAATTGCGCGCGCGATATCGCCATATGAATATTTAGAATGCGTTGATGGCCGTCCGAATGGACCGGGCTAAAATCGCTTCATCAAAGTCGGACAAAAATTGACCTATAAACGTCCGCTACATTTACTACCAGACTAAATATTTTGCCGATCAAATTCACTCGCCGGAGCACTTCTTACAATATTAAACGCTCCTGCTCGAGTGCTACTAGCTGAAATGTTAATTTTCACGACTAACAACGTACATGCATCCTCTTGATGAATTTTCTTATGCCAACGTTTTTAGACAACGTTTTTTACCCTTCATTTAAATTTGATGCTCATTTTTGATGTGCTATATTTTATGTGTGAAACACAAATGACGCCCTCAAAACACGTTTGTATGTGACAAACAAATTTATAAGATTTCTTGGGTATCCTGCAGGTCGTAAATTATTACAATTTCAAGGAAGAACATCCAGAGATAACCAGGAACATAAACCCGCTAGATATGCGGCACATCGGCGAAGATGACGTGGTGACCGTGCCGCCTTATCGCACCAACTGCGGACGAAGAATGATGATCTTTCGGATAGGAAACTGGGATCCGCGAAAATACTCTGTGGAAGAGATCTTTAAGGCCACGTTGATTGTTCTGGAACTGGGGATCTTGGAGCCAAGTGCACAAGTTCTCGGCGGCGTTGCTATTTTTGATTTTGAAGGAATTACCATGCAGCACGCTTGGACCATCACTCCAAAAGTATCATTTTCAAAAAATCAATATTTCTAGAATCATTTATTTATACATAAATTTTTAATTTGAAAATTTTGTTTTTCAGATTGCAGGGATGGTGATGGCCCTAATGGTGACGTCATTCCCATTGACTATCTCCGCCATACACATTCTCAACCAATCGTGGGTGTTTGATGCAATGTTCGCAGTGTTCAAACCATTTTTGGACGCAAGGATGCTCTCAAAGATATTTTTCCATGGCGAGGACATGAAGAGCCTTCACAGACACGTAGCTCCGACCCACTTACCGAAAAAGTACGGCGGCACCAGAAACGAAGTGCCTTATTACAAGTGGATCGACTCGCTCAGCGCGACGCCTCAAGTGATCAAGGAGATGAAGTCCGTCGGATACATCATACCCGAAAACTTACAACACCTGATCATGGAATAGAATTTTTCTTCCGACCCAGCAATTGTAAATAGGCGCATTTCAATTATTCCAACTTTAGGCATTCCATCCGGAAATCGAATTGTAAATAATGTAGTAATCTTAAGACGTGAAATAACAGGTATTTTTATACAACGAAACGTAACAATTAATATAGTGTCTTAATTAATTAATTGTCGAGCATGAAAAAAGCGGTTGA
Source organism: Trissolcus japonicus (assembly GCA_030522925.1). Taxonomy (NCBI): domain Eukaryota; kingdom Metazoa; phylum Arthropoda; class Insecta; order Hymenoptera; family Scelionidae; genus Trissolcus; species Trissolcus japonicus. The sequence continues at coordinate 94,251 of JAPYZS010000139.1, read as the reverse complement.
GAGAAAAATGTATATTCGTCATCTGATGCACCCTTTGTTTCCGTTCCTAGTGATCCGACGCGGAATTTGTATCCATTGTTAATTGACTTTTTGCGAATCAATTTACGTGCACTGGAAGATTTTATTTTACAGTACACTACAATTTTGCCACAGTTTCAATTATTGGCATAGGTATTATTTATAGCTTCAATGGATATCGAATAAAAAGCTACACGGTTGCGGATATTTGCTCTCGCGGAAAAATCGTAAACGATCTTGTAATTGCCGAGAGACAATATTCAATGCACGGATATCTTTCTTGTTTGAACACGAAAATGGAAACTTTTGATTTAACGCATTTTTTCTTCACTCTCTTTTTTCAATTTGAATTCGTATTATTAATGCGACAATAAAGTGTAATCAAAGGATGAATGCAAGGTAATGAACTCACACGGACGAATATATAAACGAAAATATAAGCGGAAATATATTTTTAGTGTATGTAAAAATATATGTTACATTATATGCTGAATTATTTATACATTTTTTATCTTCAAAATATAAATTCACATATATTTCTTATATAAATTAGAAATGTATTTTACATATATATGAAAATACATATTATTCATACATTTTTTATGTTTAACATGCATATTTCACATATATTTTTTATATACATAATAAATGTATTTTATATATAGTTAAAAATATATAACTTTTTATGTTTATAAATACATGCGTTTCAAGGATATAAAATATATACGTCAAATATATCTTAAAATATAAAAATTATATAAATATGTATATATTTTGAAAATATAAATTGTATAAATATATTTACATATATTCAAAATATATCTAAGTATACTTTAAATATATCAACTATATTTTAAATATATTTTCGTTCGTGTGGGAAGTATGAAAGCAGCACCGTTCGTTATGATAACTTTTTGCCACGTAATTGCCATATTACTGTCACCTTATCCAATCTTTTACCGAGGCGAACGGATTTTCGCACGCACCACCGAAATGATAATTTTCTGAATGATGAGTACGCAGATCATTATCATCAGATTCAAATGTTTACCCATATTTATACCTTACATCTTACTGAAAATTTTATAAGTATATATTTTCATAAGAAATACTTTTAGAAGTCTACTTTTATAAATACATTTTTAGTACTGACAATATTGAACTTTACAGCATAACAAGAGCGACACGTACTGTTACCAAAAAGTTCCAACTATTTTGTATCCAACGATTAATTATTAAATAGAAATACAAACATGAAATCGACATGAAATAAAAATTGGTGACTGTTATTTTACTAGTTCTTTTGTATCTTTTTTTAATTAATGGACCATACGCACTTTTTGTTACGTTCTTATGTTTGACTGTAATTAAGGTTGGAAAATTGTCAGGATCGCTCGGTCGTAAAATAAATTTTTAGTTCATGCAACCGTGAGATTAAATGTAGAGTGTAACGTCCAGTTATTGACGATTTACAAGCAGTCCCTCGACAGATATCATCTGTATTGATTTTATACAAAATCTACACTTTTAATCTTACGTATCAATTTGATTTTATTACAAGTCCAGATTTAGTGGAACATTTGAATTCATCGAATCCCTTCACGGTAGAAAAATATTTTTTTTCCCTTGGGAGTCGCCCTGTTCTCTCAGATCTTGCCCGATCTATGTCAAAGCGTTTTTTATTATATTTCCATTTCACATTCTTTCTCTCGCTATTACAAACTAATCTCTTTTCAAATTTCACCGGAGTAAAATATCGACAGATAAAATCGAAATTTTTTCAATGTTGTATTCCCTCTGTCCTTTTATTTTGTTACAAACCTATACGCATTTCACCAGAATCCTCTTTATTGTAAATCCAATCTCGGCGAAGCAAGAGTTTTCGTTCACCGGTATCATCTAAATCTGATTGCTCAGAATTTCCAATGCCGAGCAGCTTTGCTTGCAGAAAAATCAGCAGAAGCCAAAGAAAAGAACAACGATTGCGCATCTTTGATAGCGTTTTTACATTCTGATCCCATTTCATCCGCAGGTACCGCCATGGTACCGGATCCAGCATTCTTTTGCAACCCAAAAAAAAAGTCCAATCCCTTGGCAGAAAAACGATTACATTTACCTTAAAGAGGCGAGAGCCCGGTGACGAGAATTGGTCTATTTTTTGCCCTGCGATTCGAAGGTCGCGCAAACCGGAGCGTTACAACCCCCTCGCGTGGAACAGAGAGATCATCAATTTGAGAAATACCGACAGTCGCTAGTTGACGACCAAGCTGTGGCCGTTGTTGTGACAAAAACGTTGGTACCGTCGGTGTAACCGCTTGGATTATAATAGTGAAATTGAAAATGGCTTTTCGGTTTGTCGTGTAAAGTTGGGCGAGGAGTTCACTACGGCCGAGTCAGGGGTTGACGGCGGGTTCCAATATCGACCCGGGAGTATCAGGCGCGCAAGGCGCAAGCCTGAAAATGCACGATGTGGACGAAGAAGGAACTGCTGGTAGTAACCCGGCCAGTCCCCCGCGTGCGGGCGGTGCATCCTGACGAAAGCTCCGCAGGACGAGACCTCGCGAGCCGCACCGCTCAGGCCCCTCGGCTAACCAAAAGGCCCCTCACTCTGCCCTTCGCTGACCTGGTTCTTCCACGCGAACTGCACAACATATGATCCGCACGTGAGACCGAGTGTTCGTACGAGAGAGACGAAGTGGTATTATTCTTTCGATCTCTTCAGTTGATTCGGAAGGTCACGTGTGAGCTCTCGCGGTTCGAATGACAGATTCAAAGTGCTCTGGTTCTCTAATTGTTTCCACCAATTGTCTGTCCCCATTTATTTTTTTTTCCTCGTGCAATTTTCAAGTGAGGTTTGACTCGTTGTCTGTCGTAAAATTGTTAGATAACTTGAGTACAAAAAAATTGTCCTTGGACGGCGAGGAATGTGCATGTGCCATGGAACGCTCGGGGTATTGAAAAAAAGTAAATATATGAGATAAATCGTTGGAAACCAAAAAAAATCGGCTAATTGATTTTTGTTCACTAAAAAATAATATGTGATTGCTGTTAAGAGGATCATATCGTGGGAATGAGTAATGAGAAATACACAGACAGCAGGAATGAATGGAAAGTTGACGTTAGAATACGAAATTCGCGAGTAAGTTTAAGTCGGAGCCTGATAACGAAGTTGGCGAATTAGTTATGCATTTTGAATGATTAAGTAGTCTTTGACGCGAGATGTTTCGCTCGCTGATCAAGTGGTAGATTGCAAACGCAATTTCCCAATCGGATCGATGGTTTTGAGTTTCAAGGATAAATAATTTCCTCCTCGAACTCGATGCACACTTTTTTTTTCGTTTTCTTTTTTATAGTCTCTATTTTTTCTGGTGTTTAGATTGTCACGAGCTTTAATATCCATTGAACTATCCAACGGTTGGGGAAAGTGATAAAAATCGTCAGGCTTTTTTTTTTTTTTGTCATTGTCGTGGCTCATTAATCATCAAAACAGTGTTGGCATAAGTCGTCAGGGAATTGATCAATTAAGCCACTGGTTAGTTCCTGATCGACAGGGTCTTTCATTTCCAGAAGATCACGTGGGAGTGTGTATAACGATAGGCAGAAGTTTGGGCACATAAAAATGTTTTGACTGGAATATTCAATTGAATCGATAATAAAAGAATTGTTCGCATTTTTTCACGTCGTTATTTAAATAAATTGATCCCGCTTGAACGAGCAATAAAATAATATTACAAATTTTATGATCGAACAGAAAAAAACGTAACTTGAATCGAAGGTTACCAACTTTTTTGAACGAGAAAATAATCGTGAATAATAAATACTAATAATTCTCTCTTGCTTTCGACGGGGATTCAAATCGTTTGGTGCATCAGAAGTTTTCCAAAAAGAGCTGCATCAATTCAAAGCCCGTCGCATGAAATTTTATCGCTGTTTATAAATAATTACGCCGGTCCATAAATTGTTGTCCCAACACGTCGTCCACCGGGATGATTAATCACAGTTAAATCAGCTCGGGAAAATAAATGTTCCACGCGTCGAAAAATAATATCACTCATCGAAAAGGGGGAAGGGGAAAAAAATATTTCACCAGATCAAAAATAAACATCGCCGTTGGAAAATAGAGGATAGTGATTGACATTTCTCGCACGCAAAACGCTGTATTTCCGATACAACCCCGCGTCACATTGGAGCCGTTACACGGGATTGCGAGACAAATTAAAATCGGCGATCGAACAATTATCAATCACGACGGTCAGACCGTATCGACAATGAGTCCGCAACTCGTCACGGCACAAAGCCCGATTACAAGCAGCGACTCGAGAATTTTCCGATAACGCGCGTCTGCTTATATTTTTATAAAGGACAATTTTAATCGCGGATCATTTTTTCCTCGGTTCTCTGACCTTAGCCGACTTATATATATACCTGCACAATCATCCGCGTTCCCCCTTGATTAAAGTATCGGACGATAACGATCGGTGAAACTCTCAGCGGGGTTCAGAATTAGATCGGGGGGTGTGCGCGCCAGCACGTTTGATGAAAACAATGAGCCCACCGTGAGCTTGTCGAATGAATCGTGTTGAGGGTGTGTAAATCAGAGCTGGGTTTGTCTGTTGAAGTGTCAATGATGCGATGCGAGGGTACGCGGATAAATGCCAGCCGGCACGCACGGGCCGTGCGCGCAGCTGGTGATGAGGATGGAAGTACGTCGTGGCTCCTAGCCCTGTGAAGCAGTCCCAGCGGTCAGCCACAATGTCGAAGCACGAGCCTTCCAACGAAGAGTCGTACCTGTACTCCGGTCGGCCATCGAACCTTCTGAAAACGAGCTTTTCGAGCTCGAGCTTAGAGCAGCTCTACCGTTCTTCCTCGTTGCAGACGCGTCGCGGCGGTCTTCTGTGCTTCCTGGCCCCGGCCATCATCCACGCCACCCTCATCATCTGCCAGTCCAACACCGGGCTGCTTGCTCGCGGCGTCACCGCGATATTCCTCGGCCTCAACCTCTGCCTCTTAGCTTGGATCGGTCGCAGCGCCAAGGCCAAAGATTGCCTTTGGTCCACCATCTCGCACTTCGCCTGGCAGCTCTTCACAGCCCAGATCCTCGTCCAGCTGCTCTTCAAGAACACCGAGGTCACGCCAAGAGAGGGCTTGGGATGGATCCTCCTACTGCTCTACCTGCTCTTCGCCACGCTGCCCCTCAGACTCTCCCTCTGCGCCATCCTCGCCCTCATCACCGCCGCGACTTACATGCTCGCCGTCATCGGCCTCGCCAAGGAACCTGCCAACACCCCGATCGATGTCATTGTAAGAAATTTCATTCTGTTTCGCATGTGTTCCAAAAAAAGACAAATTTATCTACCAGTTGACCCGAATTCGGTCGCGGAAATTTAATAACCCAACGCGAGATACCGATTTATTTATGCACGTGCATGCGCACATGACTGCTGTACTAATTTATGCGCGTATTAAACCTGTTAAGTTGTCCGCGTTAATCGCCAACAAGCCAATTTGAACGGACACAATTTTTAGTTACATTCTAATTAGCTGTAATCCTCTCTCGGGATAATTTGCGAAGAAGCTTTTTTTTCTCTCTCTCGCTCTATCTTTCTCTCGAAAACATTAGGTGTAAGCTCATTAACTTTACCTGGGCTCTTGATTGCTTTGGATGGGGCGCGCCAAACCGTGACTATAGATGTGTCTTATGTTGACCGATCAAACAAATTTTTTTATAAACATTTTACAAAAGTCAATTTAGGCCCGTTTGGCTATAGTTTGTGACGAATTTTTCTTTGATTTCATTTTCATTCCTCCGGTTGGTAGTGTCTTGTGAACAACATTAAAACGAAACCATGTAACTTGGCGCTCGCGATGATCTGGAAAACCAAAAACCAGGTCACCGCAACTTTTTTTCTGTGGATTTTAATTAAATTTGTTGTTTGATTATAATATGGATGTTAACTTAAAATGTCACTTCAAATGTTCATTTGAATCTTCTAGCGACAAAAATGTTGCTGGTAATTTTATCATTGCACTTTATTTAGACTCGGTATCTGTCATTAAAATTTTGTTGACTAATTGAATGAAAATGTGATTTCGTGATTTCGTTCGAAAGCCCGAAAATCGATAATATATATTTTTTTTTTTCAGTTCATTTATTGTACCTAAAAAAGACTTATTTAAAGCAATCTCACATCTCTTTTTTTGTAAACTTGGTCGAGAGTGCACTATCTGCGATATTGAAAAAGTGAACAGTTTACAACCACTTTTATATATGTCGTCGTCGTCGATTCTCTTATTAAATATTTGTAAAAGTGTGAAACAAAACATAAATCTAATTTTGCTTTTTATTTTAAAAAACATAAATTACAAACATTGCTTGACAGAAAATTTCGATAACGTTGCGCATCCTGATACGAAATGACATTAATTTTCCTTCAGAGTTATATACCGACTAGGTCAAAACCAAAGTTACCACCTCTCTTAGGATAATAATATTATATCCGGAAATGTGAGTTTAAATAAAATACACAAAGAACTCTATCCTGAATTATAACTAAAGTTAATATGAATTCTGTCATTTGAGAATAATTGAACATAATGAAACATTTTCAGATTCTAATTGAAGATAATATGAAATAAATGTTCTCATACAATATTGAATAGAAAAAAATGTCTAATACCTTTAAAGCTAACTATGTAAAAAAATGACAACCAAATTTTTTATAAAATTGTGTACCGTTCAAAAGCCCGGCAAAGAAAAAGTGCACAACATTTTGTGTCCCGTTTTTTTTCTGTTAGTTTTCCTTTCAATGTGCACGAACTCTCTATTCATTTTAATATTTCGATTTCGAAAACGATATCGCTTTTTTTGCCATGGCAAATTTGTATACCCTGCTTTTAAATAATATGTTTCTCTCAAACGTTAGTAAAATAACACAAGGTTTTGTACATTTCTTACATATTGCTTCACGTACTTTCAACAGCTTATTCAATTGACCCGTTTGAAGTGCTTTGAGTGCTCGCTCGAAATGTTTTCATCCCTATCTAATGTCGCGAGATATTCTTCAATACATGTACATGTTTTTCATCAAACTTTACATGACAAACTTGATGGACGTATTTTTTTTATTTTAACATATTGTCCGAAAAAACACAAACTAACAAACATTTTTCCATTATTTACTTATTTCCTAGCTGTTTTTGTTTTCATTTATCATTGTTTGAACCAAAATGTTCCACATTTGAGGCCGGTTGAAACTTTTATTTTGTTGTTTCAATCAAATTCATATAGTATTAAAAATATACAGAGATATATTTTGCCCAAATTCAGTTCAGGTTAAGTAGTTGAATTACTAAAACATTTCCCGAAAGTGGCAAAGTGATCAAGCGTGATTAATTTAGGCTTCATTAGCCGACTAATGGTCTCGCAAATTGAAATGTCAAAAAATAATTTCCAACCTGTTATTTCAATTAAGGTTCAAGTGTCAAAAATGAAGAAACAATGACTATTATACTCGACGGATAAAATTTATGATTTTTCACATGAAGACAAATTTTGTAGAATTTTGATTGACGCACCGGGTAAAGTTGGAAAGATGAAAAATAATAACGTGTACGGCGCGCAGGCTTTTGTTTCGTAAGAGTGATGCTAACATAAGTTATAAGTTTGGCGCAAATGCATTTCGACTTGAACAAACTTTGGTATAAGCAATAGCTCACGTTCTCGGAATTATTTAAGAGACACGGAAGAACGAAATTCGTTTTTGATATTGCTTTAGTTTACGTTTCAATTCCAGGGACTTTTGAAATAATATCCTTATCTTTCACAGAGAAAACGTTAAATTTCATTTAAATCTGAATTTTAATCCGTCTCTCGTTATTTCACGCTGAATGGAACTGTTTGAGACTTTTCAGCTCATTGTGAATGACAAGTGGTTTTTTCGTCTCTGATTTTCCAACTTGAATTCCGAACGAAAAGATGCCTCCTGAATTATGATCAAATTAAGTCAGCTCGCTTTCATCATTGGCGGATGTTAACACTCGGTGGCGTATCGCTCATTTAAATAAAGGACAACGCATTATCATGTGCATGGTCGACTAAACAGTTTATAGTTCAGCACCGCATTATACACCGTTTATTGGGTGATACAAGCTTTATTATGATACATCAGTGGAAATATAATACTCTAATAAGCATAAACCAGATGACACAGCTATTACAACCTGCCACTTTTCACCTTGTCATTCAAATGCGGAAAAGGGACGGATCCAACGTTTCCTTTTTTTTTTCAATGCAAAACCAAATCCACCGAGCACGAATTCTAAAGAATCAATTCATACTTTGAATCGATGAAAATTAGATTTCATTTTTCTTTCGTATCGATTAATGGAACTTTGTCACATTGTTCCCGCAAGTATTGGGCCATTTTCTTTCATTACCCCATTCTGATCTGTGTGCCGTAGCCAAATCAATATTATATAAAAGGTTGGGACAAAATAAGTTGCGACCAAGTTGAAGGAGTTTTGAATAGGCTATTCACAGCTAGAAAGGCGAATAAGGCACGAATAACTTTCCTTTGCAAAATAAACAGTATGAAATATTCCTCATTAAATATGCATCCGTCAAACTCGCGTTCTGACATTCCAATATAATTCATGCTGCGTTCGAGGTACATTGAAATTCCAGTTTGAACAGGGGGGAGGGGGGGGTGGGGGGTTAATAGACCAATCTTTACAAGTGTTAGGGCAAACAACGAACAACTAAGTCGACACTTCTGACTGATGATGATTTATCGTCTGGTTATCGGATTTTTAACTTCAAATGGCAGCTGGTTCTTTGGATTAGAAGATGCAGGTGGGAAAAAAATTTTCCCGCATAGAAGAGAATAAATGCAAAGATATTCATGAAACTTGTTTTTTTCTGGTATATAAAAAAATCAAATTTTTCTAAGAGGATTGTCAGATCGTTATAGGAGATATTTTAGTTCTCGTTCAAACAGTGGAAATAATTAGATGAGCGGATCAGAGGAGAAACCAACGCAGACATTTGAATAGGTATAAACTGTTTGGAATAGTCTGTCAAAGGTGATCGATGACTTTTGCGAGCAACCACGCGAGCAAATGCGGAACAGGAGTGTGCGCCTCGCATAGATGGACAACAATCAGGTGTGCTAAAGCATAAATCGAGGCTTACATTGTGCACCTCTATTTTAAGCTGCCATTGACCTAACTCTACTCGAGTGTTGTTAATGAATGAGACCATGCACGCGTACGAATAAAAAAATGAATCTGCTACTCCGATTAAAATAACATTCAAACATTCGTTTTTAATTCAGATAAAACAAAAAAAGGCAAGCTTGAGAGAAAAATCACTGTCAGACAATGTGAAAGGGATTATATTTCAGCTCCTAATATGAAACTTGATGAACAAAGTTGTAATAAAAGCATTTTGAATTTAATCAAACAGCTCTGAATTTGAATTAACAGTCTGAACAAGTAAACCAATTATTTAATTGTTTCACATACACTCGATGAACCTCAACCGTTACCTTAATTGTCTAATAAAACGGTTAATTGATTTTTATTTAATTCGAATGAATTTTGATTTTGATAATTGTTCATGGCCACAAATTAAATTGTTGCTGCAAATTGAATTGTGTCGAGCCATTGTTAAGTTGATTAAATAAATGACAGGTACGAAAGTGATGTTATCAAACGAATAAAAATTGCCTACGAATGCAATAAATAATCGAAATGCATAGTTACGCATCCCAGGAGTTTCAATTCAATTGCCAGCAACACGGAAACTAACTTTGTGGCTCTAAATATGATCCAATATAGTTACAAAACTTTACAAATAACAAGCTCATCATTTTGTCTAATAGTTGTACGTCATCAAATATGGCCCGGTCTCACAAATTCCAACCCTCGCACACACCCAGGCTAACAACAATGACTAAACTCAAATGAAAATTGAATAGTCACATCATTCATTCTTTTTTACCTCCGCAACTTTTATTTTACCTTCCCACGTACAGTTTTGCAAATGAATACAACGCTGAAAATAAATTTACACTGAATTAACACATCGCCGGTGGAAGTCAACGCAGCGGTCGTTTATTTTCAGTTACACATATCTTCAACTCTCTTTTTTGCTCTCGATATTGTTTGTAATTTTTTTTCTACTGTATATTTATATTACACCAGATAAATTCGTGAAAAAAATTGTTTTTCTTTTTTGTTATTTATAATGAAACTCTTGTTAGCGCCCGGGGTCGATATTTCGCTGGGTATGTAAAATCAGACAAAGAGTGGATAAAAGACCTGAGAACTTTTGGAACAAAATTTCTGCTCGAGAGGAAGCTTTTTGATGAAACGAAAAATTAATTAATTGATGGTCGTTTTAGATCCTAACATGCACATTATCGCTCGGAGCCTGCATCCTTGGAGCTTCGAGCTACTCGTTGGCCGAGTTTCAGCAACGACGAGCTTTCCTCGAGACAAAACAGAGTCTCGAAGTTCAGCTAATCATCGAGGAGCAGAGCGCGGAACAGGAGAGGCTACTGCTGAGCGTTCTGCCGGAACACTTGGCGGTGAAAATGCGCCAGGATTTGGGCGCGTCCATGGACACGCAGTTCAAAAAAATTTACATGTCGAGGCACGAAAACGTTTCGATCCTGTACGCTGACATCGTCGGCTTCACTGCGATATCGTCCACGTACAACGCCAGCGACCTCGTTAAAATACTTAACGAGCTTTTTGCACGATTCGATCAGCTCAGTGAAAGGTAATTACAAAATGATATGAAATTAATCTTTTAGTTCAAATTACGCACTTATCGATTATAAAAATTAGGATTAAGAGATTATTGCCAATTAGTAAAGCCACTCATTTTCTTTTTCTATGCCGATGATGTCAATTGTGAAACATTTTTTCCCCACAATGGAAATCTGAAAAATGAAAATGAAAAATATTGTCAGTCTCCAAGCTCAAATTTTAGCGATAAATCAATTTGCTTGCAATGTTTCACGTTTTGTAACTGCATTTTTGTTAGAATTGTTTTTATCAGTTACGATGTCTGTTCGAACACATTGATATTCACACTTGTTTTTCGATATTTTGCTTTCAGCTTGAATTCATATTCTTCATATGCTATTATACTTTTATCGCGCCAACAAACATTTTGTTCGTAGCGCATAATAAAAAAATGTTACAATTTTTATGCCGCACTTATACTTCGATCCAAAACGAAATTATGGCACCGTTCATGCGAGCAAATGTTGAGTAGATCTAATTGAGCAGTTTCAACGAAATTAATAATCTCTTTCGGTTAGGATTTGAAAAGTTTTACGCAGAATTAAATTTTCTTTGATATGAAAAAGAACGTGTTTACTTTTTAGCTGCATGAGCGTCAGTGCTCGGCTTATTTAATTCAAGTTTTGTTCAATCATTTTTTATTCCAATAAAAAATGACCATTTTAATATACACAGTTAATCCGAAAGAAAAAATACTAATTTCCAAACAACTTTCAGTTAAAGCGTCGCTCATTTAATCCGTCGGATTTCATCGTCCATAATATATGTTTCATTTTCTTGTGTTTTTCGCTCGGTTTATCTCGCGGGAAACTTTTTTCCTCCATCTCTTATCTGCTTTCGCCCCCTCGAATGTCATTTAAATATTTATAAAATTCAGCAAGCGAGCCAAATTAATGTATAATGCATGAAAATGCATGAAAATTGACGCGCAAAGGATATCAAACTTTTCCAATTGTATTTCGAAAAATAAAAAAAAATGTCCTTGCTTATATAAAGTCCACAGATTAATTCGAATCGCGTAAAATTAGTTTGAAACCGAACTAATTTTTCGTAGTTCGCAGGGTCAATTAATCACAATCCGTGGAATCGAGAAATAAACAATACGAGAATGAAATCATTTGAAACGCACGATTAAATTTGAAAAATTAAGTGACGCTTAATCAAACCTTCAGAGTTCAGAGCCTTGCTTGCGCACTTTCTTATATAGAACAAAACGAAACTCAATTAGCTACAGCTGAATTCCTTTCCTTTCAAAATTTGATCTCTCTTATGAAACATCGCACGTATCCTACTTCTCTTTGACGAATTTCACGTTTGCCGTTTTTTTATTATTTCTTCGCACGTAAATTCCTTGTGCATACCGAGTGAAGGTACATGTAAAATGAAAAAAGCCCGAAATGAAACATTTACCGCGCTCGCAAGGTCGAGCGAAGCTCCGGCGTATAGCTTGAGTAAATGATGAAGAGGCGCGATGGTATCTTGAACCAAGAACAAAGAAAGACACTGCGCCCCCATTCTTGTAATCTCAAAATCCTCGTGATATATTCGTGCTAAATCGTAAAACGGCGGATTAGCAAAAGGACAAACTTTTCTCCGAGAAGATTAAAAAATGTTTCTTAACATTGTGGATAACTTGCTTCTTAATTAATAATACAACGAAAGCAACAACTTAAACTTAATTATATACAGCATTAATAATTGAACAAAAACAAACAAATTGTTTCAGGTTCGAGCAGCTGCGAATTAAAATTCTGGGCGACTGTTATTACTGCATAAGTGGCGCACCAGTGGAAAGGCCGGACCATGCGATTCTGAGTGTGCACATGGGCCTGTCTATGGTGAACGCCATCAAGTATGTTCAGCAAAAAACAAAAAGTCCAGTGGACATGCGAGTGGGCATCCACACGGGGGCCGTCCTGGCGGGGATCCTGGGCCAGCGCCAGTGGCAGTTCGACGTCTACAGTAAAGACGTGGAGCTGGCCAATAAGATGGAAAGCAGCGGTTGTGCCGGGTAGGTACAAGACCGGAACGAAAAAAAAATTTTTTTCCACAAGTAACGTGTATGTACACGTCACTAAACTTTTCGATCTGTGGTAATTGATTATCCGGCTGAGACTGCTTCCGGCACATGAACAATTTATGTTTCAATCTTCGTGCCAAATTGATGTCCCTTCGTCTATAATTTATCGCTCCTTTAGAGATTGTTCCGAATCGATCGGGCCAATTTTTTTTGCCCAACGACTTTAAAATTTACTTTTACAATAGAAAACGTAAAGGCTTGATAAAAAAGAAAGGTGCATTTATTTTTATTATTTTCGTGCACGTAAACGCAGAGGTAATGATGGTATCGTTTTGCTTTCCTCCGCAGACGAGTCCACATCTCAAACACAACGCGAAGTTTCCTGAACGACGAATTCGAAGTAGAGCCAGCTTACGGCGAGAAGCGAGAGGAAGCACTGCACAAGGCTGGTCTGGTGACGTACTTCATAGTGCGGGCAATCAAACCGTTCAGGCCAGCGGTGACCAAAAGCCTAGCGTCGCTGGCCGACGCGGAGTACATGCAGACGGCGATAAATAACTTAGATTCCGTACCCAAAGAAGATTCGGAAGACTTTAAGCAACGATTGCGCAAAGAGCTTGAGAAAGACAGTAAATATCTTTTGCTCGCGTGATTGTGCTGCGTGTAAGTCTGCTTGTGATTCGTGGCACTAACGCGTTGTTTTGCATTTTGCAGTCAACGGCGAGGTGTACTGGTGGTCTTTAAGGTTTACCGACCGTAACGTGGAGAAAGCTTTTCACTGCACCGAAGAAGCTTTTTCGCCTTTATCTCTGCTCGGCGGTCCCTTACTGCTGCTTTGCGCTTCACCAGTCTGGAGGTTACAACCCTGGGGACCATTTACGTGGGGTGGTGCTGTCGTTGTTACTCTCTTTGGCATACTCCTCACTTGCGCCACGTGTCTCAGCAGCGCCGTTCGCGCCAGATGGCTCCGACGAACCTTCGCTCATTTGATGATTTTTTCCATGAGCGTTTTTATATTACTTGACTCGGTTTGTAATTTTCTTACGTTCTTTCTTAATTACACATATTTTTCAACCCGTAACCCCATTTTCATTTAAAAAAGTTAAATCTGCAATTTGTTCCATCAAATTACATAATTTTAACTTCAAAATTGTAATTAAAATGATCTTCAGAACAAATTCAATCGATTAAGCACCTACAAAAATTGTAAAGACAAAATTGTCCAGATGATACAGTCGGGGGTGATGGGTTAATTTTGTATAATTTATTTTTTATTTAAAAAAATTTAAGTTGTTTAGAAAATAAGAATACCATTCCGTCGACAGTCGGATTGACATTTCACAAACATTTCGTCCAGTCTAAGATGAAGATTTGTTTGCAGGGAAATTGTGCGATCATCGATCACCTTGAGCCTCCAGCAAACGGCACTTTAAGTTACTCGCCCCGGTGTCCGTACCCATCGTACTACTCGTACATCGGAGTTCTAGCCCAGATAGTGATCTCTATGCCGACATATATCAGTTACCTCCGAAAGCTTTTCCTAATGTCGGCGCTCTCCGCGGCGCAATGCTGGCTAAACTTATTTGTCCTGTCGCCAAGCCTCGACCGGGAAGACAGCGCGACCACACCTCCAGGGACACCCATCATCCCGCTCAGAGTCTGGTTGTCGGAGAACCTAATCGCCGTCGCCGTGACTCTGACAATAGTCGCGAGATATGTAAGTGTGAAGAAAAAGAAAAAAATAGAAAGAATTGTTTGCAAAGCAAGAGCCTTTCTGATTTGCGTTGCTCTCGACCTGTTGCTACCTGTTGAATTAATTGTGGCTCGATTATAATTGCGACAACTGGGTTAACCAATTAGAAAGTAACAGTTGCAATGTGGAGCAGCGTCGGAACAATCGGGCGCCGTTAATTTTGCGTGGGCTCGTTATTTTCGTGAAGCAGAATGCGAACAAAGTTTGATGGGTGCATAATCAATAGTCGCCGAGGCATTCATCCGAGTTCGCTGACTAATTCAAAATGTGGGACGAAACTTTCGGTCGGCTATAATGAATCGTTTCCGTGGGTAATTCAAATGAAAAGTTATTGCTACAGCTCATCATCACGCTCGCGCACATAAGCCTTAGCTGTACGCTGGTTGATGCTATATATAACCTCGTGTGCTATTGTTCATTTAGACGGAGAAGGTGCGGAGGCTACTGTACCTGCGGGGTCGAGAGGTCGTCGCTCAGAGGGAACGTGCAGCGGACATGAAGCGCAGGAACGGGGCTCTGATCTACAACATATTGCCGCCCCACGTGGCCACCTATTTCCTATCCACGGCGAGACACCACGATGATTTGTATAGCCAGAGTTACGCCGAAGTCGGGGTGCTCTTTGCCAGCATGCCCAATTTTGCAGACTTTTACAGCGAAGACAGCATCAACAACCAGGGCCTCGAGTGTTTAAGATTTCTCAACGAAGTTATATCAGATTTTGATGCGGTACAAAACACCATCTAGATACATTTTTTTGTATTTCAATTAGGGACAGTTGGAGTAATTGTAACAATCGAATTTGCTGATAAAAGTTAAATTAAAAGATTGAAATAATTCATAAACTGGCCCTAATTTAAACTTTCATAGTTGAACTTGACTATGATTTCTTTTGTTATAGATCTTGGATCAGGACAAGTTTAGGAATATTATAAAAATAAAGACGATAGGATCAACGTACATGGCGGCATCGGGAATCATGGAATCTGACGAGGCCGACCACGAGCCGAGATGGACCCACCTTTCAACTCTCGTTGAATTCGCTTTGGAATTGAAGAAAGCTCTTTCAAGTATCAACGAACAGAGTTTCAATCATTTTGTATTAAAAATGGGTATCAACCATGGTCCCGTTACAGCGGGTGTGATCGGCGCACGAAAACCGCACTATGATATTTGGGGAAACACGGTGAACGTTGCCTCTAGGATGGAAAGTACTGGCAAAATTGGTTGCATACAGGTAAATTTTTGGTGACATGAGTTGAACATGTTTATCTTACGATTGATATTTTAATTAACTAATTATCGCAGGTAACTGAAGAAACTAGACAAATTTTGGAACCTTTTGGGTACGGGTTCGAGCAACGGGGGATGATTTTCGTGAAGGGCAAAGGTCAATTGTTGACGCACTACTTGGTGTCAAAGGATGGCGAGTGGCTGCATCTTGACAGCGATATTCCAAAGGAGCCGACTCACCCGATCATTTACCAGTAGAAAAGTGTCCACGTAAATAAAGTTATCAGTGATGGACAATTGTATTAACGACGATTCGGCGGTAAAAAAGAACTAAGTGTAAAACTTATCACAGGCGTGAAATTGCGATAATTCAAATTTATGTTTCAAATTCAATTATCGAAGTCTAAACAGAAGTCTCTACAACTAGCAGATGCAATCATTATTGTTAACCGAACACACACAAAAGTGAGACAAGATTTTGATTGCCGTCGTGATTGCGTCATGATTGTTGGTTTCACAAAAATGTGTCAACTGATTAACCACCGTTAGATTTTTGCTAACATTTCAGTGGGTAAACATGGCTTGACTACTAGACGCATCAATCTGGAAGTACAACGAACGTTTACGACTTTATGTGCTAAGCATTTTACACGACAGGTGCACATTATCTGGGTAGACCATTGACCTGAAGATTATCGATTGAGTTGGAAACTTTGTATACACAAATCCTCGCTCCGAGGAACAATTAAACTTGAAGCGAAATCCAAAGTTTTCAATTTGATATTATTACAGTCACCGATGGTAAATCAACGACAATTTTTTTTTGTTTCAATTTTGTATACACGATCGTGACGGCAATCCAAATTTTATAATGCGGTATGAAATTTCTAGTCACATTCAACGACTTGAGGGTTAAACTTTTGATAATTATGTTTGTATTCGTAGGTAGTTTGAGTTCCACGAAGAGGTAGCAAAATTGCGCATCGTTGGGGAAAAATGAAGTCTGGAATAAGTCGACTTTTGAGCGTCATTGTCATAATTGAAACAAGTAGCTAGCTAACATTTTCAACTAGAAAGTGTGGTGTAACCGAAAATCGTAGTTGTTGCTACCTCTATTTGTCATACGTGTAAAATACATACTAATACAAATACATCCAGTCATGCATGATTCATGAAATTTGGTATCTCACTTTTTTTCGTAATTTTCAAACTTTTCTCTAATTAACTGTTTATTTTTTTTTTTACTGAAGGTACCCACATTTTCATTTGATTGGAACTTTTTAACTATTTATTTCCTGCAATATACCATGTTTTCGTTAATTTGAACGAAGTGAAATTCAGATACAAGTTTCCATGAACCATCCGTGATTACAAAAAGAAACATACAATACGAAGTATTTATGTAAAAGGTAATGAAAATATCTGGTGGAAAAAAAAGTTTGGATAAAAAACTTGTTTGTACGATAACGGTACAATCAAAATTCTTTGATATCTTTGAGAAAAGAAAATTCCGAGTGTATACGAATGATTTCAATTAAGTCTGTTCAAAAAAATAAACATCAAGTATATGGAATCAATCTCAAAAAAAAACTCAACTTCCGACATCTGAACTCTTGTTACTGTTACTGATTAATAATAATATTACTATACGATTGTTAATTGTGTTCAAACATGTACATACATAGAATATGACAAGACACAGAAAAAGACACACGATCATACAAATGATAGTCTATTTAACATTGAGTTGGAGCAAATTTTGTCTTCTTTATTCTTTGAGTCGAATAAATTGAAAAATATGTATGAGTATACATGTCACGTTCTACTTCCTATGAAAAGACAAGCTACGAAACATTTTTCATGTCTGTGATAACTTGGTCGCGTGATGATGGTCATCAATAAAGTACCAGAACGAAATTGCGACGTGAACTTAGCGAAAACCAGTAGTACCGAATACGATTATTTGACTGCGTGAACGTTTATTTTTCTACACCTAGGGCAAAGTTATCACAGACCCTACTGTAAAACCCACCCCGATACAACAATTGTCGTAAATTATGGCTGGATGTTGCTGGTGATATTGTCCGAGAAATATTCTTCCAATACTCGAGTGCAATTTACGTACGTGTTACAACAACAACAAAATAATGTACATAATTGCTCTTCAAAATACCTTGTGTTGCTTCAACGAAAACACTATGACTTCTCCAAACGAACTCACGCAAGTTCGCAGTTCACTTTTTTTTGACCTTCCAAACTCCAAACGTGTCAATTCTTTTTTTTTTTTGTCAACATTTTCTTTTGTCCTTCAGTTACCTTGTCAAACAAAATGAAAAATAAATATATTCAAATATCCCTTTGTTGTCTGGAGTTGGAACGTTACAAAAAAATGGGACAATTTTAAAAATCTTATAAAAGTACAATCACTGCAACCAGGTTGACTTTGTTTCTCAGCGCACACTTTCATTCCGATGGAGTAAGAGAAAACCCCTAACGGCCCGTTTGGTTTTGTTGAATTCTAGTGAAAAATTGAGTTTTATAAATAAAAAAACGAAGGAGAGTACTTTTATTGTTACGTCTGTGGCAATTGTTTGGCTGTCAGGCTATGGAGAAAAGAGCGAGCACAACCAATTGTTTCGTAATGTCTAATAAGCTATTTTCGAAAAGCCTCGTCTTGTTACGAGACTGTTGCAAGTGCACGGCCTAAGCATGAATAAAGTTGGATCGAGGAAAATGGGATTGTCATTTCGCGGTTTCGCGGTGTCTCGTGCATGTCCTGTTCGAAATTCGTTGAATCCATTTTGCGCAGTTACCAGCTGTTGGAAAGTATACAGTTTATTGTACACCTGTTGCGAAAACATAAAATATGTTTTATTGATCGAATGTTTGTATCAGTTGTTGTTTCCAGCTATCAGTCCGTAGCGTCGAATTGTTTTTGGGATGAAAAAGCTGTGACGTACATGTGACGCTGTCATGTACATTAAACTTGGGGACTTTACATTCTCTCATCGCTACGACCCATGCACAATGGATCTTGTAAATTAGCAATAAACAAACATTTATGTACATAATTGAAGGAGCGAATTCAAATAAACTCTAAAACCAAAAACAAAACCATGATGTATTTGTGTAATAACGCGGGCAAAAGTGACGCCGACGTTAGATAAATTGGACAAATTCAATGATTCGAGTGTTGAAACAGGAAATATCACTGTAGATATTCTAGCACCATAATGTAAATGTATAGATATTGTTATGAGGACTCGAAAGGAGACACTGTTGTAACTTCGTTGGAAGCGGACAAAAGAAACCCCATTTTTCGCGTCAGACAAATAAAAAGATGTGACTCAATATTGTGCCTCTTTGTTGTATCCTTTCCTGAGACCAAATTAAAACCAGATTATCTTTCTTTTCAATTGTTTTATTTCTTCTACTTCGTATAATTGAATTATACATTGTTATTTGATACTTTTACATTAACTATGTTCGTAAATTCGAAATGAACAAAACGACAGAACGAAAAACAAAAGGAAGACGAGTCGATTATACTTTGTTTGTATGTACAGATTATATATATTCAGTTGAACGATAATGTCATATAAAAGTGCGATATGCTACAGTTTCTTTTACAAGCAATCGATAATAAACGACAATCAACGATTGAATTTTTTTCATTTTATAGAATCATTTTTATTGACTTCAGACAGTGTAGAAACATTGGTTTACGAATTTTTATTTCAACGAATCAAAAGTGTGCTTGTCAATTTTTCTGAAAATTAATTCGAATCAAAGATGTACAAATTTACCATCCCACCATATTAAATTCAGTATTTTTTTACAATTTATAAAGTAATCGATAAAGTAATTTTTAATAAAAAAAGAACAAGAAAACTAATGCAATTGCAAATCTGAGTTATTACATTTGATTTCTTTTAGAAATCTTTTGTATAAAAATGATAAGCAGAAAAATAAAATTTCGCCCCATTGATATACAATATCGAACTTTTAAGTTATCGTAGAGAGTTCGTTGAAACAGTACATGAGAAAAAGCACATTTCTCGTATCAGGAATGCATCGATTAAAATTTTCATAAGAACACATAGTGAATTTGATACATTTTGTTTCCGATAATCTCTATGTTCACGGTATGAGCATTGGCTTACGCTAGTTTTTAAATTGTTGATAAAAAGTTCTCAAGATTGTCATCGATATAATTAAAGCACTTGAAGATAATTCGAATAGCGTTCAACCCTCTACTGTGTTTGCCTTAGTAAAAAGGAGCTATCAAAGCACTGATAGGAGGGTTCCATTTTTATCCTGCTTGCAAATTGCCGCAATGAGAATTTCAAATTTCAAGGATGCGTAAAAATTTAAATCCAGTATCAGGCGTTGAATTGCTTTTCAAATGCATTCAATTTCATTGAATCTTTTTGGATCAGAATTTTCAAGAAGTAGAAAAATTTTTCAATTTACGTTGTTTTATTTTTCACAATTTTTAACGATTTTTAGTTGTTTCACAATACGTCAAAATATTTACACTAGTAAAGTAAAACATTGTTAAAGACAATTTCGGAAAAAATATCTGTACATTCTCTCTATTTTTCAATTTTTTGTTATCAAATTGATTGATATGACAGTTTTTTTATAAAAACATTTCTAATCCTTTTGCACACAGAATGTTTTTTAAATTGGATTGCAGTTGAATTGCACAATTTTTTTACAATAAATTTAGTTGCAGTAAATAAATATCACATTTATGAGATGTGCAGGATAACAAGTAAAAGTACTTTGGAATTGAAAATCGAAACGCAAATACTTTTATCAAACATCAAAATTTGTATCTATTATAAATTTTGTTTGCACTTTCGACTAACAGTGATATGTTGTTTTAAGTACACAAGGTCGACACAAGATAGCAAACCATTTTCTAGTCAAAAAAGTAATCATATGTCAAATCTTATCGACGTGTTCAAAATCCATACATCCAACAATTTCCGCACCATCGAGTTCGATTTGTTAAATAAAATCACAAACGTACAACCAAAAACGGTAAAACCGTTGTTTTTTATTTTCACTGACAAAAAAGAAAACGTCCAACGTACACTTACAGGCTCAATCCTAATTTCAAGACGAAATTGTGACCTTAAATCTCCAACGATGCAGAACTAATCTTTAATTCAAAACAAAAAAAAGCAAAATTTCGTAATCCTATCTAAACTGAGAGCTCGTTTCATAATGATTTTTACATATTTACAGGCGGGATGAATTGCCTATCAATAATTCATAACAGATCTCATCCCATAAATTACAACATTTCTAGTAAGAATCGCTGGTACCCGCAGAGGCGTTGGCTCGATAAAATCCCTGTACGGAATTCTGATGCCTGCCGGGCACCAGCAGCCATCCTCACGTTTTCACAAATTTGTAGACCACGCCGAAAACTAAAATGCTGACTAACATGAGCACAAGTGCGGTGACAACCTTGGCAAATGCGTTGATCCCGCTATCCATGTGTTGCTGCGGTCTCCTTGCGGGCACGCTTTGTTTCGAAGCGAGGCCACGTGCCAGAGCCGGGAACGCCAGGCTTTGAGTAAAAGTCAGCTTGTGCAGTGATTCCGACAGCGAGTAAGGCCCCACCGAGCCTCGGGCTGCAGCGCGCAACAGAGTGTATTCCAAGTCCAGGGCGTCGAAAACGCTGTACCTGCTACTGCGCCTTCTGTCTTGTAGGTGCATCGAGGCCAGAGCGTAACTAGGCATCGAGCGGAGACTGCTGGTAGTGGAGCTAGAGGGGCTCGGTGGTTGCGGGGGTGCTTCTTCGTCTGTCCAATTTCTGTCAAGCGTGGGCGAGCTTTTCGAAGCAACATTGTGGTGGTGGAAGTGGAGATGATGGAGACTCACACGAGCATGATCGGGGTGCAGCAGACTCGGGCGGCGAGATTCTTGCGGCGAAATAGCAGGGCTGTTACAAGTTGCCCCACATGGCGAAGGTGAAGCCTAATGTCAATCAAACTTTGTTCATCAATTATGTTGGAATGAATGACTATGGATTTGACCTTTGACAATTTGAAATTAGAAAGTACTCGTGCTTTCATCAGTTACGTTATGATGTAACTGACGAACCGAGTAATCCAGGCAAGAGAAACATAATATTATGGCTCATATGTCCCGCATAGTTAAAGTTATTTATACAGGCGTACATGCACTAAATATGTTCTTTTTTAATCATTTTTATAATTTTTTTCAGTGATGAAAAAAAAAAAAAAGATTCTACTTTATATAAATATTTAGAATTAAACAAAATGTATGGACACCTGGATAGATTCAATGCCACTATCGTTGACACTATCGGAGAGTTCGGGAAACAAGAAGGCGTGTGTTTGAGTGTCTGACTCCGCTCTGGGCGATTCGCTGGGCCATACTTGGAGAAGAGGCAAATCTCCTCGAGTTTCAGTACAGATTTCCGCGGTTACCACGTTGGTTTCTCCATTTGCGTTCGCGCTAAGGCACAGTCGTCCCAGCTCTTTCAATGGCTTCTACAAAATAATGATTAGAATTTAAGATCGTGTTGATGGAATTGAATAAGCACTTAATAATTAGGTAATAAGTTGATTGTAATTTTATTCATGATTATAAATTCCATTTCCCATTAGTTGAGTTGAAAGGTCAATTCTATATAAAAAAAGGTGCACGTTTCATTCTGCATTCTGTTATTAGCGTGAAGGTGAAAGAAACATTGGATAAACTTGAAACTCAAAATATGCATGTCACCTTTCCTTAATAAAATAGCTAGAATATTTGGTCGCTGAAACACGAAACGATGCATTTGTTTTTCAACAGAGGCGGAGTTTTGTTCTTTGTGGTCATAAAATGTACAAAGTTTTAATCTTGCAAAGTTTATAAGAAAATTATATTTAGGATTGGTGTATTAAAAGTTTTCCATCGGTACAGTTATAATTGTCATGTGCAACCGACGGTCGTGGCGATGTCAAGGTCAAAATAAATATAAAAAATGACAGCAAATAGAAAACTAATTATACTTGTTTGATGAGCTGACGGTGTGAGAAAAAGCCTTTTTGTCACATTTGCAGAAATAACACTTATTATACACACGAGGCTGACCTCAAACAGCACGCGGTCTCGACTTTGAACCTCCCTTTATATCGATCATCCAACGACTTTTATACTTTATTAAGTTCAAGTTAAAGGTTTCTAAATGACACTTTTCACACCTGATACAAATTTTGTTCAACAAGAAAATTATTTCTTGTAGAGAAGAAATGAAAATTCAAAGTTAACCAACATTGACAGAAATGTATGATAAAACAATTTTTTAAACTATACAGTAAAAGAAGCGTTAAAAAAGATTGGGAATTCATTTATCTTAAAATTAAAATTTCAATACTATTTTTAACCCGCCTGTATAAATCTTTCTCGCGTCTCTCCTAAGCTGAAATTGATTTTTCCTTTGAGTCAAAAAAGAAAAGTATTGACGCAACAAAACACTTGACTTTATTTAGAGCTCTATTGTTTCAAAGTTTTTTTTTCTTTCTGCAGTGGCGAGGAAACAAATGCAAAACCGGATGCACCTGCAGGGAAGAACAATCTCAAAAAACTTGAAAAGATAAATTAGTGCCTGCAAAAGTGGTGTATATCAATATGCGATGAAACCAAGTGAATTGGACCTAAAATTTATGCACCAGCGAATGAAAAGTGAAACTAAATGGATTTCATAAATAAACATGAATTGTCTTGGGAAGAAAATTGGTGGCTGGAAGTCATAAAGCCGCTGATGTTGCTCGTTACAGTTGCGGGTGATTAACATTTCGCATGACAGCTCTGGTTATTTTAATTTGTATTTATGGCTCAACTTGGCGATTTGTTTTGTCAAAATATAAATCATTGTTCGCATTCTGATTTCAGATTTACTTCACCTTGGCCTTCAGAACGAATCGCAACTGTAATAAACAATAGCAAGGTATGTACGTGTCAAAGCCCTTTTCTATTATTTCTATATAAAAGAAAAATAAAGACAAGTGACTTTTTTAAATTTCTGTTCTATTTTTGATTTTTTATCTCCTTTTATTCACCCTTGGATCTAATAAAGAACAAACTTTACTGTGTGAGATTGAACGAATACGTATCCCAGAGAAAAATTGATGTTTTTTTGATAAATCCCTGAATGCATAAATCATACGCTCATCCAAAGTCACGTTTTATCTTGTTTTCACGAGAGTGATTGATACACGTGTGAAACAGTATCGAGATGGGGTGTAAAAAAAGTGATAAAATTTCACATAACATTGTAATAACGATGAAATGTGTTTGTCCAACAGTTGAAATTCAAAACAAGGTAAAAATGGTTTCATAGGGCTTAAAATATTGCTTCTATGAGGTCGAAGTCAAATAATAGGTTTGTTCTTGAATTATTTTGCAAGGTTGATTATTGCATGAAATTGAATAAAAATTATCATAATTTATTTGATTACTTTCAAAAATTAGTACAACACTGAAAAATATGCGAACATTGTCTCATTAAGTTGACGTTAATTATTACTCTCAGATGAAAATAGCAACCAATTTTGTAATTATTTGCAAAAACAAGCAAAATATAAAACGGCAGTTAAATAATGCTTGCATTATTCATTCAACGTGCTCGAAGTGCTCGCAAATGTAAAATAATTCCGTTTATGTTTTTCCATTGGATTCCATTGTCTCTGAACATAAAATTGTATTGCAGACTGTTCTGTTGATGCCGAACATTATAAAACAGTAATAAAATATCGCAATGAAAAAAAAACCTTTCATTGACTTTTAAAGTTCATCACGAACCAACA
Organism: Trissolcus japonicus; assembly: GCA_030522925.1. NCBI lineage: Eukaryota > Metazoa > Arthropoda > Insecta > Hymenoptera > Scelionidae > Trissolcus > Trissolcus japonicus. The sequence continues at coordinate 69,581 of JAPYZS010000139.1, read as the reverse complement.
TTTTTACATTCAAAGCAACTTGTTTTCATGAACTAATGAGTCTGTTTATTTAATTCATAAGTCTCATTAAACATCCACAATTCTTGTTCAACAGTTTATGAAAAATTGATTAAAATCTCCAACAATATCATAAATTAAATTGTACACAATTCTTTTCCCATTTTTAATCATGTTTAATCAATTTTTACAATGTCGCAACGAATTGTTGACTAATAAGAAACCCCTGGAAAATGGCTACCCAACGTTATCACATGTTTGAGTGTTACTTTTATCATAGCTTTATTATAACTTGATAGGTACTGTACTGATTATATGGAACATATAAATCATAATATTAATCTTTCAATTTTTTTTCCATTAACAAAATTGAAAACTGTCGAAAAACTACTAAAAATGTATTTATCGAAAAAAAGAACTTGAATTTTTTATGTAATACGTCTATAATTAAGTGGTTTGTAAGTTACATCATTAACGATATTGAATTTTACCGAGACGTTAATTAAACTGGGATACCGATGTCTTACTTTACTATTCTGGTTTTTTTAATTTAAGTAACTTTAGTATTTTCCAATTCACTTAATTTAAAGTCAATATTATATATTGTCAATATATATACACTGTGCACAAAAAGTTAGGGGACACTTACTATGGCATTTAAATGCATAAGTGTCCCTTAACTTTTTGTGCAGAGTATATATGCATAAATAAACAAATTAAACCTGCAAAGCTCTTGCAGTTAAAAATTTATGACTGAATGTGAAAAGTAAATCAAAGAAGGCTAGTTTATTTATAAAATACAAATGAAGTTGTGCAAAACGTTTTTTGATTCTTTGCAAACAAATTTGTTTGTAAATATGAAATACCGTCAGGACGAACTAATGAAAAATTCAATTGTACAATATTGTTGGAGAAAAGCATTTGGAGTCAAGCTGAGATGAATAATTTATATTAGTTTGATTTGCGACTGGGAATCGTGAAACTCCGATATTGCAATTTAAATATCATCAAGAAGTCATGTATACAAATTTGATTTTCAAAGCTGTAATTTGAAATCAAATATGTTTTCAAAAGAATGAATAAAATCTATTATTGGACTGGCAATCTCATATATACCATTACTCATATCACCATTAAAAATTTTTCATCCAATTCACTTCTCTAACATAGCAATTTACTCAGTGAACATACATGTGCAATAACTTAATTACTTTAATATATTGAAGCAACCTAAACAACCTGTGATCATCATACAAATTTTATCAAATAAATTCATTTCACCTCTCATTAGTATTAATGATATAATAAATCAATATAAATGCGATTATAAATTGCATTAGAAGTCTTGCGTGAATTTTCACTCGAAGCAAGAAAAAATTGACTCAAAAATGAATCCAGAGTTCACTTTTTGCAAAAAGTGAAATTTTCACATATTCAAATTTAGTGAATACCTGATAGGAATTTCTCATCTTTATAAGAAACAATTTTTTAATTAATTTTCGACAAGAAAATTTATAAAGATGTAATAATAAATAATATAAAGATATAATAATAAACCAGTAAAGAAAGCAAAGTTTCTTTATTTACGATTGTAGAAGATTTTTATGATTTTATTAGTCAGAACTAAAACAAAAACAAAACAAAAATGAAGAAGGTCCAGGAAAAATGTCAACTTTTAAAGAAGTAGGTTATTCTCGTATTTCTGGACGAAAATTAAATGCTTTATGTCAAGGGGAAACCATTAACGTCATAGGACACAATGACAATGGTGGTGCAATTGCGCATGCTCTCGTTAAATATTTCAAAATCGTATCATTTTTGAAAGTGAAATTTCATTTCGTCTGGTACACATAACTGCTCACTTGAATTCACAATCCACTCAAATTTATTTTTCTTTCTTTCTTTCTCTTCTTTCCCACCCTAAATTATTTGCATGAAACACAATGATTCTAGATGAAGAAGAAAGTTCGATCGCACATGCATAAGAAACAGAAAGGAAACATTTATTCATAATAATCGCAATCAATAAAACATTCCGGATACATTTCAGCCTCTCTTAAATTTTTGTTTAACAGCGAGGAAAAAGAACTGGAGAAACGTTATCCGCAGCGTTAATCAGAACTTGAAACTAAAAATCCAGTCGCGAACAAACCTGCATGCTTCGAGTAATGAACGCATGGCAGATTTTGGCACGGGATTCGCTGGACCAAATTCGAAGAGCAAATTTTGGTTTTGTTTGTTTTGTGTTGCTTTTTTGTTTTTTTTTTTTTGTTCAAAACGCACGCGAAACACACCGAGCACTCGTCAGAGCGAGCCGCGGTAAACTGACGCTGGACTGAATCCTTGATAAGAGAGCCGCACACATCGTCGGTCTGATCATGTGGGGGTGGGGTGGTTGAAGTCAGGGTTGATATCAGCAGAGAGCCTATAAAACGACTGAAAACTCGGCCGGATGAAAACAAGAGGCGGTGCAATTCGATGCGCACGTGCCTGCGCTTATAAGGGTAAGAGTCGGATCAGAAAGTGAAATGATAATGAAAAGGGCTGAAGGTTTTCCGCGTAAACAATGGCGTGCAGACTGAAAGCAAGGCGAGTCGTGAATGTAAATCGAGTTGTAAACTGAATGAATTGCACGCACTATATCAAGGCAAATCCAGGATCAATGGATTTAGCATTATAACATTCAATGACGTGTGTCAAAAATAGTGATTCGGTAATCAAAATCACACAAAAGTTATTTTTATTCAAAGGTGTAATTTTTTTTCTTCATTCATAATTGCAAATTATGAAAAATGTTAAAGAATGTTTGGACCACAAATATCTAGTTTTGTTTGTCATGCTAAACAACAAAGATAACAAAAATAAAGATACAGTAAACAAAATCAAACAAAAGTTATGATTTTTGTATGAAATTGTGGATTTTCTTTGTTCATTTATAATTGGAAGGATAGTGGTTAAAATTGTCTGGACCACAATTATCTGACGGCTTTGTTATATATTTATTAAGACTATAAATTTGGCACATCTTCGCGGTATTATTCTCATGCTATATAGTAACCGCAAAATTTATTCTGTGGTCACGAATAAACTCGTTGAATTTCTCACGAGCGTTGTGCTAATGTGAAAACACATCCCAGCCATATAACATGTAGCGGTGTTATTCATAGATACGATTATCGTCAGGATAATTCAATTTATACACAATTTTTTATTTAATTCGCCAGATTTGGCGCATTAAGATTTTCTTCAAAATTAATGCTTCAGCTTTGCAACAAGTGTAACTCAATGGAAAGGCTTTTGGCATTTTTAATTTGCTGATTCTTAGTTGATAAACATTCGTCATTCATGAAAAAACCAAATTGCTTCTATAAGGTTAGTATAACTTTTTAAAAGTTAGTCAATAGTTTTCAATTTTGTACTATTTAAATGTATTTTTCACGTTTATATTTTGTTGCCAAGCATAGATTATAGAAAGTGTAAACTATTTTTTAATCAGATTTCATCACGCATGCAAGTGAATTATACAATTTAAATCCATTGCTTTTCTCAATTTTTTTCTCTGAATACAAAGAGATTTTTTAACGTCCAATACAAGATCAAAAACTGTAATGATATATTTTAGAGAATATTGTGTCTTTTGACGATGATTACAAAAATGAAACGAGAAATTCGTGACGTTAATGACAGAACGTGTTCTGTTGAAAGTTTGGTGGACAGAAATTATCTGATTTCAAACTTTCAGTTACAATCAACCAGAATATCAAACTGTTTTGATATGATGTTAAATTTGACACTCTTTTAAAATTAATCTCCAATGTAATCGATTAAATCATTTCAATTAATCTTTACAAATGAATTTTCAAATCAAATGTATTATATTTTACCTGGTTGAAATCATAATTAATACGTTTATTTTGGTATATCAAATTTTGATAATAATATCAAGTTCAAAATATTGATTCTGGCATTCGAATTTACAAAAGTCAAATTGTTTATTGTAAGCAAATATATACAATTAAAACACGAAAGTTAAATTAAGTAAATTATATTAAATTTTACATTTCAAGTGTGAGCAATTTTTGATGTTATAACACTAAACGAAACCTACATTTCCTTCCCTTTTTTATTCCTCGCCGTACCAAATCCTCCGGGATCCAATTTCGCTTCAACTTATAGAATAAATCAAATTATCTTATACTGTCTCATGTCATCATATAGTTAGTTTTATAATTGCATTAGAGGCAAGATCGTATAATAATTTCAATAGTCGAGTGGTTCTATTTTCCAAAATCCCCCTAGTGGAGCATGCATGTGTACAATCTTCGTTGATGTCGAATAATGATCGGTCGCCATATTATTACACCGACCAATAACAAATTTGCATATTCTGAATTTCAATTTAACTATACAAACATTCATGCAACACGTGTAATTGCGATGATAAATTTAATTTTCAATTATGGCTTCCTCGTGAAATATTAAATTTCAATATTTAAATTTCAAATTCATTTTTTTTCAGCGAGTTTCTCAACTTGTATTTATCATGGCATTAATTCAGAAATGTAAAAACCATGATTTTTAAAAACACCGAAATAAAAATTCAGAAACACGTTTCTTTGATTCAATTTTCTTACGGTTTGCTAAAACGAATCATTTTATGCTCTGTAGCATAACCTTTCATATTCATCTAAATCGTCTTTCAGCAACAGGTTTTGACACACATCCTTGACGTGCTTCGCGAGCTGATCAAATTTTTACTCCAGAAAAGAAAATTCTGCTATTTAAAGGCTCGCGAACTCTCTCCAAAAAATTTAGCTCTTAAAAATTATCACCATTAAAATGTCATTTTTTTTCAAATGTATCATTTTTTATGAAAAATTTCTATCGTTATCATTTGTTTCAAACTCTCTTTATTTGCCCGATAAAAAGTGTTCTAACAGATTTTTCTGACGTTTCAGCATGAAAAATTGTTCTGGGCGCGTTTAACCAAGTTGGTTTTGGATTCAATGATTTATCTTCTGTCGCGGTACGCACGATGCAGCCTGGATGAATCTTAGCGTAAAGCTGGTGGTCATTTTTTCAAGCCACAGATGTATCGCGATCGATTGTTTTCAGAATCGTGTGTCCATGAAGCACGAACGAACGCAAAGGCTCCTGCTCAGGGCCAGCTTGCAAAGCAGCGACGCAGACCTTGACCTAGGGGGTTGTGCCCGCGCCGGCGTCGCGTGCTCTCTATCTCTTTTCATCTCTCGTCTCTTTTCAACTTTTACTCATACCTGAATTAATTGTCATCAATAAAATAACATCCCGCGACAGACAAACATTTTCCCCCTGATCGTAATCTTGCAGGTCGATCTTACCGCTACCATGCTCTATTTTTTCGAACTGTTTTTATATTAAATTTTTTTTTAATAAAAATTCTGTTCAACTTCCATACACTTTTTTCACGAGAAATAACTTTTATTTTGGAATACTTATTTATTTTTTATTTATAGGGTTATTTTTAAATACTCAAAGCAAATTCTCAATTTTTTCCCAAAGGCAAAAATTCGATTACGTTTTTTTCTGATGGCATGCTGAATGAATTTTGAAGTAGCGATGGAACTCAATTTATTTTACGATCGAAATAGTGGTAGGAAAATATAACGTGAATTTGTACCACGATTATTTGGGAATAAAAAAAATTTAATGGCCGTGCAAGGCATTGCATAAAATATAAACCAAACGAACCTTTTATGACGCCTATACTTTCCCAATTTCGTCGTTTTTGGTATAACAAGCATATAAAAGATGGTACTATTATGATTTAATAATTTGCCTCTAATTATCCAGCAAGTTTCATTTCAAATTTTGCGATGTAAATAATTGTACCCAAGTACTACATTAAAAGCTTTTGAATATAAATACACGTACTTTCAGAGGGAAAACGTGGTTTCATACAGTAATTTGATTTTATAAATATTAAACGAATATTTCATTAAACAATTATCCATCTAATTTCTCAAAATACCTTTAATGAATTACTAAACATTTAATCCAGCGGACTAAGTATGTAGTTTACTGTCAACCAGGGAACAAATTAAAAAAACTTTTTAACGAAACGAAACTTTGGTAACAAAAGCATATTTTTCTGAATTTTTCATTCGATTTCAACAAGATGTGGAAAAAAACATAGATTTAATATTAGTATTTTGCATAAGAATATAATTAAACATGCGCGCTGATAAAATATTGAATCAAAGCTGAGCGATCCTGGAGAGATAGAGCACGATCAGAAACTTATCAAATTAATGTTTCACGTAGAATTTAAGAGTTGTCTAATCACAGAAAAATTTTCATAAATTATTTTTTTACACATCGCCTTTCATCGGTTTCAACATCGACTCGTTTCAAAATGTGTGAAAGAAGGAAAAAAATGCTTTCGAAATGTGTTTTCGAATGTTTTCCAACTTCGTACGAAATGCTTGACGATTTATTTTGATAAACTTTTGAAATTCAGTACAATTTCAAAATTCAAGAAGAAAAAAACAGAAATGCAAATAGATTTTTTTTTGGATGATTAGAATTCGTTCCAATTTGGATGACAAATTTTGTTGTTGGTTTTTTGACAGGATTTAAAAATCGCAGTCGCGTGATGAAATCAGTCATCGTTCTTATAATACTTTCTCTCAAATTTCAGTATGAACATTCAATAATTTATCAACGTCTGGTTACAATTCTCGCGCGGTCTACGGGATCCCCCGACGATTTCTTGACAAATGAGTTTTTTCTTCCACCGACAGATGGTGCTCGTTGTTTCGCACGAAGAAATCGCCCGAAGCTCGCCGGAGGCAATGAAAGCTTTCTTCCTCTTCGCTGCAATTCCTTTCTTCGTCTTTCGTTCACTTTCGCCCAGCCGCGGGGCAAATCCCAGCAAGCCGGATAGATCCGCTTTTGCATCTACTCAAAAAAAGTGCTCTAGTTAATCGTTACCTAATCCCGCTTTAATTTCTTCCTTCATCATCGATGGCGAAATCAATTTGGCAACGCGCAAAAGTTCAAGGCGCGCATTACAACCTGCGAAATCAACCGAATTTGAAATCAAAATACGTTGAAAAGTTGAAACATTTTATCGAATTTCACATCTGTTATTTGAAATTAATAAATATATTGAAGACAAGACAGCGATGCAAAAATAGAGTATGAATTATATTATTTGCAATGGATTATTTAACGCTCAAACAGTTCGCTTTGGCGGAAACGTTTCTACTGGTTATTCAATAACTTCATTCACTAAACACTAGTCGAGTGTTTCTTAATGAAGAAAAAGTGAAGATTTGGTATTCTGGGTGACGTATGTTTTTTGGAAAGAAAAAAGTCGAGGATCAAATTTTCTTTTCGATGATGGAATAAAATAATCATAAATATACAAAGCCGATTCAAATAAAAATGACTCAAATAAACCTGAACCAGTTAGATAAAATGAAACGGTAAAGGTAAAATTAGGTTAATGGTACGCATTTTTAAATGGAATAAACAGTATTTAGAGAGTTGAAGTGCCAATCGAAAATTCATTTGGTTGATACATATCGTGCATTGATGGACTTTAGAAAAGTCATTTTTTGTATGCCGCCGAGAGGTGGAAAATTTTGATAAGTCACTTGGGTCTTATTTTTCGTACCGTTGCAACAACTTTTGGGATTGTATAATCGTCGAGGAAATCTCTGAGAAACAAAAATTTACATAGGATTATATGCTTTTGTAATAAATAACAGGCATTGTTAAAAATGAATGCCAACGCATCGTGAGTGGTTGTATTCCGTGGATTTTTATGAGGGCACGGATCGAGGAATTTTATCCCACTTAACCAATCCGAATACAATGACTCGAGCCATTGTTGAAATATTTAAACCCAAATTTGGGCACGACATAAAATCGATCATTATTTTTATTCGTACCATAAAAATGAATGAATAAATTACCCGTTTACCGCATTTTAAATTTTCTTTCCACTGTTATTCCAATAAAACGATCTGCGACAATAAACTTCTGTTTTGCCTTTACAAAGAGCAAAATATTTGTGAAAATTTAACGACGGGGATATATACAAAATCAAGAATGGACAAAAAGAATGGTGCCAAGAGCACCTGTCAAATTCGCGCAAAAATGCGCGAAAAACGAGGCATTGTGAACAAAAAACATGGCAAACAGGTTGAAATTAAGGAGTGAACAAAAGTAAAGGTTGATATGTTAGGGACAGTTTGTTCTGAAGATGCCATCTGCATTGGCTGATCATAAATGGGGGGACCATTCTAGACATGGTACCTTATGGAGGTGGCAATATAAGACGGAGACTATAGCGCGCGGCCTCAGTCAGTTCTTAAAGTAAAAGTGATGCCTTTTTGCCAACGTAGTCTGCATTTACACGTGACGTTGCGTTGAGGTGAACTCGCTCGGTCCGCGATCACCCCGATCGCTAAAAAGTGGTCCACTTTGAGTGTTTTTAATTTAAATTCAACTGTTTCCCAATTTCAAAGTGATTTCAATTTGGATGTAATCGTAATCTCTCGCACGTAACAGGAAGCATTTCACCGGGCAGAACTTAAAGCGAGAACCATGATGAGGTGCTCGTTGTTGCTGCTGCTGGTGGCAACGTCTGTTTTAGTTGGTGAGTGAAAGAGGAGAATCAATTTCAAAGTGATATTTCAGGACGTGTTATGTGATCATAAATTCAATCATTTTTGATTGAATCCAAATGGCAATCTCTTTTAAATCCAAATGGCAAGTTTCGGCGACCTCCGTGACAGTTGCATAAGAGATTAGAACGTGAAAGCCACGAGTTTGACCGGTCCTAGATGGGGGATGACGTCACAGCTCGGGTAAAATCAGTGGGGGGGTTAACTTTCTCAGCGTGATGCAAATTGAAAAAGAAATTTTTTTTCAAGACCTCATAATTAATCATGCAAAAATTATTTCATTTTTTTTTATTTATTTATTTGATTAACGGGTATGCACCCTTTTACAAAATTACGTACATATTTCACAGAGTAAAAATTGCAAAACTAAATATAGAGACTAAAGAATATAATACATAACTTGTTAAAGGAATTACAGAACATAAGTTGATAAGAAGTTAAAAGAACATAACTTACAAATGGAAAATCTTAGATTATAAATTATTTTCGATTCGATGACCGTTTTGGGAGAAACGAAATTTTGCTCTATCAACAGAGTTGAAATGAAATTTTCAGATGGTGCGTTGAACCGTTACAAACGGCAGGCTGCAACCGGAGACAAAGATGAGTCGAAAAAAGAGGAAAGTTTTGAAAGCGAGATTTGTAAAGACAAGGACGCCGGCGAGTGGTTCCGACTAGTGGCCGGTGAAGGTGACAATTGTCGCGATGTGATCCAATGCACGAGTTCCGGTCTGCAGGCCATTAGGTGTCCGGCTGGATTGTACTTCGACATCGACAAGCAGACTTGCGACTGGAAGGGTGCAGTGAACAACTGCAAATCAAAGAATAAGGAGAGAAAGGCCAAACCTCTTCTTTACACCGAGGAGCCACTCTGTCCGGATGGCTCGCTGGCTTGCGGCGATGGCAACTGCGTGGAGCGCGGGCTGTTTTGCAACGGCGAGAAGGACTGCGCGGATGGATCCGACGAAAACGTCTGCGGTGAGTGAAAAACAACAAACTGAGGCCTATGATTATGCGAAATCATTCGGAGAGGTGACGTAACTCTGCGTGCTTTCAGATATGGACAACGATCCGAACAGAGCCCCACCCTGTGACCCGTCGGTGTGCACTCTCCCCGACTGTTTCTGCTCGGAGGACGGCACCACCATCCCCGGCGACCTGCCACCCAAGGATGTTCCTCAGATGATCACCATCACCTTCGACGACGCCATAAACAACAACAACATCGGACTCTACAAAGAAATCTTCAATGGCAAGCGTAAGAACCCGAACGGATGCGACATCAAAGCCACCTTCTTCGTCTCCCACAAATACACCAACTACTCAGCCATGCAAGAGATGCACCGCAAGGGCCATGAGATTGCCGTTCATTCTATCTCGTAAGACTCGGGTCAATAATCCAGGGTTCAGTTTCAGGTCAAAAGCTAAAGGCCAGTTCCTCTTTTACAGACACAACGACGACGAGCGGTTCTGGTCCGAGGCCACGGTCGACGACTGGGCCAAGGAGATGGCTGGCATGAGGATCATCGCTGAGAAATACGCCAACTTGACAGACAACACTGTCGTGGGAGTTAGAGCACCCTACCTCAGAGTGGGAGGAAACAATCAGTTCACCATGATGGAAGAACAGGCCTTCCTGTACGACTCCACCATCACCGCTGCCCTCAACAACCCTCCCCTCTGGCCGTACACCATGTACTTCCGTATGCCCCACCGTTGTCACGGTAACCTTCAGCACTGTCCCACCAGGTATGCTTTTATCCTAGGATTTGACTTGTGACTTCTAAAACAATTTCATTGGACTGGTTGTTCCTCTTGTTTTAGGTCTCATGCCGTCTGGGAGATGGTGATGAACGAGCTCGACCGCAGAGAAGACCCACAGAACGATGAATACCTCCCTGGTTGCGCCATGGTTGACTCCTGCAGCAACATCCTCACCGGTGACCAATTCTACAACTTCCTCCAGCACAACTTCGACAGGCACTACCAGCAGAACCGCGCCCCACTCGGTCTCTACTTCCACGCTGCCTGGTTGAAGAACAACCCTGAGTTCTTGGACGCATTCCTTTACTGGATCGACGAGGTCCTGGAGAACCACAATGATGTCTACTTTGTCACCATGACCCAGGTGATCCAATGGATCCAGAACCCCAGGACCGTGACCGAAGCAAAGAACTTCGAACCATGGAGGGAAAAGTGCGTGGTCGAAGGACCACCAGCCTGCTGGGTTCCGCACACCTGCAAGCTTACCTCGAAAGAAGTTCCTGGCGAAACCATCAACTTGCAGACCTGCGTGCGCTGCCCCAACAACTACCCCTGGATCAACGATCCGACCGGAGATGGATTCTTCTAAGAAGTTTCGTTCCTCTTCTAAGTCACTCGCATCGGCGTTCCATCTGAGATAACCACCCAAGCATCGACCCTGTTCACTAGTCGCAGCGGTTCGCCCAGACTGTCTCTTTTTCTTGGGGCCCCAACATCTGGAACCAACGTCACTGAACGATGCACGTCTCAATGTAACGCTGTACCCAACTTGGCATTTTGTTTTTGTTTTTTTTTTCTTTTGTGTAATAAAAAAAGTGAGGTACGTGGCGCTGTGCCACCACGTGTGATCAGGTCCCACAGACCCTCTGTTATTTTTGGAAACAGCGGCATCTACAAGTGAGACCTAATTATTATTATAATGTATTATAGACCTTTTTTTTATTAAACTCCCCATCCAAAATTTTTTACCTCCCCCGCCCTTGTGCTCCCACCCTGCCCTTTACTCCTTACTCCGTCTTGTAAGAAAAGCCCCTAAAGTCTCTTTTTTTATCGAACGTTGACAATAGGACTGTCGACAGTAACGATTATGTACATTTTATAATAAGCGACGCACTCGTTGTTCTCAAAAAACAGTCGTGAAAAAATTTTTTTTTAAATAAAGAATTTCTACAACATATTGCTGTGCAAGTCTCTCGTCCACACCCGTCTATACCCATCGCGCTCTTTTGCGCAAGAAGAAATTAATTTATACAATCTTTCTTAACTTTCATACAAAACTATCGTAAAACCTGTTTCAAGGTGTTGCACTCGGCTAAAAATAATCACGCGAAGTGCCATTAATCATTCAAACAAAACCGACGGAATTTTGCTAACACTTTTTATATAGCAGAACGTTTGCAAAACAATCGCCAAGAATTCCAGACACGTTGCGATACGCCCCTGCGAATAACTCTATAATTGGATCAATAGAAATTGAATATATTTTTAAGTCGGTTTGGAGGACGACGCTGCACTTTCTTATTCGAAACGTGAAATCGCAACGTTATTAACCGGTTGACCACACGTCGATTCTTTTTGATAAATCACCCTGATTGAAAACGATACTTAGACATCAGTCGAACAATTTTATGTTCCTAGTGGGGGAGAAAAGAGGTCTCGGCTCGGTTTTACAAGTTGAGATGAAACAATTTTTTGACTTTTGAGGAAAGCATTGAAACTTGAGCGATAAATCACAAGGCCTCTCCGGTCGACCGTCGCCGGAATCATATTTTTTATAAACAACCACGTACACCTTCAGTCACAAGGATATCTACTCGGGATTTTCTAATTAACGTCTCATTTTGCTTTCATTTGTTTTTTTAATTACCCAAACCAGTCGGACTAATCGTCGTGACAATTGAAAAAGTGATCGGCCGAGCATTAAATTGCACTTGACGACTCCCGCTCAAAGGTTTGGCCCGCGAGCGGTCACCAAGGTGTTCAGGGTTCGCTTCGGAGTTTCTCATTTAGCAACGACACTCTGGTAGCAAGTGACCTTGCGTCTTGTCACTTTCATCTGTTTCTGCCTGGCAGGGTCGAATAACATAACACCCGGTGCCCTCATCAGATTCGCAGCTCTCTCGATTCACCCAACAGAAAATATCTCCCAAGGCCTGGCAATTACTCGTAAATATAATTATTCGCACAAATGTTATGTTCGAGCAGCTTCGCTAGCCAGTAGAAAAATCTGGTAACGCGATATCGATTGAAAGTTGCGGGATGCAGTTTCATGTGCGATTCGATACGTAAAAAAGTGCGCTACTGCGGCGCAAAAGAAAAAAATTGAAAACAACATCTGGACTGGTACGACTTTTTGAAATTACTTTTTCATTAATATTGTTTCTTTTTTTTTTTTTTTTGTTGATTCAGCTGATTGTGCAATTGAGTTGAGCAACAATCGTCACGTTGCATCAACCGTTTCCGAATTCGTAAAAATTCGCATTAGAATTAGAATGTGGGTTTGGTCTGTCCCGCGATGCGCCGCGGATTTACATGAGTTGCGCAAGGTGCACTTTTTTTCCCCTCGCGATTTCAATAATAAGGAATAAATCTACGAGCGGAACAGATTGCGCAAATTTATTAACGATGGTTAATTGACTTCTAATGAGCGTTAGAAAGTCATCGTGGTGTGCATTGGAAAAAAAATCGGCGCCAAGTCATCTCCGAAATGTGTCGGACAATTAGAAAATAGAGGAGGCTTGGATGGATCGCGATGACGAGGATTGGAACTTGCGTAGGAATTTCGAGAGGTGTGGTGGTGTGTCGCCTGATAAAAGTTTTACACGAAACAAAAGGTGATTACAGTTTGATCGATTCCTGTTTGATTGTATTGTAATTAAGTTTTTCTTTATTCTCACCCAATCTCTTTTACAGATTCACAATCTAGGCTCTTCATTTTCTAAAGCCGCCATTATGAATTTATTTGAAATGTTGATTAAACTTTTGTTAATTCAGCGCCCAATTTGGAATAGAAAGATGTTAGACAAACGAACTCGAGAATTTTACTTTTGAAACAGTGATAAGATCAAATTTAGTGCTGTCATTTGTAGCACACTCCTTAATTCTGCAGAGCCAGAGACGAAAGCGTGAAAACTGTGCGCATGACAAGAAAGATTCGAAAGTCAGAATGTGCGCATATTTTGTTGGAAAAAGTATGTTTGACATACTACACAGCAACGATAAGACATTATGTAAGACAAGTAGACTGCCGTAACGCAGATTTAAAAAAAGACCAGAAGGATATGTGCAAATTCAAATTGTAATTTCATCCGTTTGTTTACACCATCACGACGATAAGAATTTATTCATCGACTGGAATTGTGTCCTTCCCTCCGGTGGCTTATCATATTTTGATGTTTCTTTGGAATGCCAGAAGCGGTTTTTGATAAATCCATAAAAAATGACAACTCTCGACAACCGGTGTAAAAATTCCTCCTGAAAAAAAGAAAAAGTTTCGGTCAGTATTGTAAATTAATATAAAGGGATTATTAAACTCTTACTTTGGATAAAAAAAACAGAAGATGAAAAGTCAGAAGTAATTCAACATTTTTAAAATGTTGAGAAAAAAAATGTGGTTTAAAATATCAGGCTTGAATTGTAACCGAACGAATAATCACGATGACACTTTTGTTCTGCACGACAATAATTCGCGAACCGAGCAAATTCATTCTGTAATAGATTAAAAATTCTAATTTACCCGAGCGTGTGATGCAATGACAATATCACATTTTACTTTCTTTTTAATTGCATATTAAAAAACACCTTTTATGACGCCGTGCGGTTTATTTACATTTCCCAGTGGCGAATTCAATTTTATTTAATCGGCCGGCTTGATTTTATGTATCGTTTTGTTAATTAAATTAGTTTATTATAATAAACTGGTGTCACTGGATCGATGAAATATAAAAAAAAACTTATACACTGTCGCCTGATCATTTTTTTTCGATCAGCTGTGTCATACAATGTGTAAACACGTTATACAACCCATTTTCCATCATATTCAAATGGAGAAATGCTTATTATATGAACCCGACCAATTTATGGTACACAATTTTTTGTAGGTGAAATTTGATTGTTACTTACCTTGACAATAGAACAATGAATTGATTGAATTTTCACACATAATACGATTGCTATATTTTTAAACGCCAATTTTCATGTCTGAAACAAGCATTTTTAAGAAGATGAATATAAGATTAATTTCTATTTTTGAAAAGTAAAAAAAACGGTATTGTGTTATTATCAAATAAAAAATGTCAAATGAAGAAACACTCCAAATCATGGCTGTCTTAATGAATGTTTCATCCACAATCTCAATCGCGTCCCAATGCGGATTTGATCTCCGTATCACGCCACTTTCTCTACTTTCGCTTGCACGAAATTTTAAGATGCGAACTTGTTGCACTGAAAGACGGGATTCCTGTGCAGCAACGAGAAAATAAGCTCTCCAGAAACATACGCACGTGCTCTACGTAGTGGAAACTTTTTTTAATTGCATTGCTAATTGCTTAAAAAAACATCCAAGTGTAGTTTATTATCCTTTAATTTCTTCTTTTAATTTAATATTTTCAATTGGTGTAGGAAAAAAAATGATAAGGATAAAATTACGAATGACAAATTGAACCCGTCATTATTGTTGCCAAGAGGTGTCGTGCATGTTCACGACCTCAGGAGAAGATAATGCCGTGGTGTCGCAATCGCGTAGAACAACATCCCGTTACTTTTTGTTCTTGCAGGCGTGTTACGAACAATGATGAGTTGTTCCACTCTGATCAGACTTTTTTTCCCAGTCATCGTAAATGTTACGTCCCGTTCTGTCCCATTGATTTACACCTACGAATTTGCAATGTTTTCTTATGATTTTCACGTTCAATTTAATTTCAATTCAATATTATTGCTCTTGTTTTCAACCCAAATGTCACCTTTTGTTTTTGTTATCATTCAATCGTAATTCAATTACTGGAATAAAATTTTTTACTTCAACCTGCGAGTGCAAATTAACTATTTGTTTAGCTGTTAATTAAAATTGTTTCCGATTTTCTTTTCATCTCTCAGCCGAAGCAAAACATTTGTTTTCGATTAATAGACGACCAAGTGGAAACGGAGTAAGTTTTTTTCAACCTTTTTTTGTCTCTCGTAATTGAAATTCTTACCAGTTACAGTATCGTTGAAACTGCGCTCGTAAAATCGGCATAAATTTTGAGAGGAAAAGCTTAGTCGACTTTACTGTCTAGTTTTTATCAAATGGAGAGTTTTTTGCATGATCAAAACATATACAGAAAAGAAAGTGAATTTCAGTCCGTTTAATATATTTAAATTGAAATGTGCTTTTTTGGTGTCAACAATTTCGGAATGATTCTGTTTTTCCAATTGCTTTGAAAAAAAAAAGTTTTACCGCGACTTATAAATAATAATCATCTTATTTCACGTCTCAGAAGACATTTTGATAGTTGCCCCAACTAAGTGGAAAACAATTACCGTACAAACACAATTCAAATATCGACTCTTTTTTTTTGTTATTACCGATCCCGCGATCGATATGACTTATGCACGTATTAAATGCTACTTCAAAATGTCAAAGATCCCAGGCAAATCAGCGATAGGTAAATCACTTCGTCATGTGTTACACTGGATGATTGGAACACGCCACACGAAACGTTTTACGCCGCCGAGCCAACCTTTATCATTTTTTTTTTTTTCACTTCGCATAATAAAAGTTTATACCAAAGATCACAGTTTGTATACGTCTGACTCACACGACGAATCTTACGCAATTTCACAGTTTGAGGTGCATTTCATTTTTTTACACGAAACAATTTTTTTCGAAAAATTTCTACTTTTGACGAGGCGAAAAAAATTTTTTGGAAAGTCGTTGGAAATAAAAAATTTGTTTCAATTTCAACATTAGAATTTGTAATTTCGGTATGCAAATGACGGGATCATGTTATCGTCGAGGTTTTTTTTGTCTGATTGTTCCGAGCTAAAAATAGTGTCGAGTTTGAAAAAGAAAATGAATGTTTTTTTTTTCTCATTCGGCGACAATTAATCAGCGAATCGAAAATACGGTAATTACCAGGAAAAGTTTTGTCTAGGCTCGGCAAGTAATGGCTGTATGAATAATGCATGCAATTGGCGTGTGACGAAATAAATGACATTAAAAGGTAAGTCCCGATTAAGATCGATCAATTATTTCATCGCTCATGATCCGTTGTTAACAGTGCGGTTCAATTTCCAACCACTGCGGAATCAAAGCGAGTTGTTCTTTTCGTCGAATGATTCCGCGAAAGTGTGACTCGCGTGACTCGCAAACACGTTTGCAATTATAACATTAAATTTCGTTCATTTACAGAGAAACAATTAATTTTTGTATCATAATAGAAAAAAAAAAAAGAAACAAACAAATGAAATTGTCTGGATGATACAGAATAGAGGTTTAATGTTCAAATAATAAAGTGGTTTTCATAAAAGACTGAATAAACGCGAGGGACGAGTTTTGGCGTGAGTTGCCCACGTAATGTTGAATCGTCTGGGCTCGCTGGCGCCAAATACATTTCAGACGAGATAACGCTGCGGGAGAGGTCAGTGGCAAGATTGCCAATTTATATTTACACCGAACGCGCGACCCTTCTTCGGCATAAATCTTGCACGTGATTATCGTTGAATGCAAATACGCCGGAGGAAACACAGGGAAAATAGTGAAAGGAAAATATATAATGACAATGCGCGCACAGCCTTCGTCTTCATCCTTCACTCTCACTATCCGTGTCCAGCGGTTCTCCAGAATTCATCATCCCACGTGAGAAAATTGTACGCGAAAACAAAAATTCAATTCAACGTGCTTCGCCATTTTTACGACAGACATGAGAAATCAAATTTCAAAGTCTTCAAAACTTTATAATTTGTCAAAACAATTTTTTATCCTCTCTCTATCTCTCTCTTTCTCTCAGAAAGAAGAAAGTTTTTATTAGGCAATTAATGATTTATGACAATTTAAAAAAATGATTGAAAAAAGAACTTTCGCTTTTAATAATAATTGACGTAATACATAAATGTATTTTTACTCGTTGAATAATTTTTGGGATTGAATTTGAGTTTGGTTTGAATGAAGTAAATATTTTAAGCCCGGCCAAAAGTAGATGATCAAGTTATCGGTCCGAGGGAGACTGAAATGCGGTGCATTTTATACAAGCTGGTTCACAACTGACATTTATCGACTCGTATACCCTTTTAGTCCCAGCCTGTTAGACGTCTCGACATCTAAAGGATTTTAAATTTCCAGAACAAACATTATCCTCGATATTGAATGTCTCAGAAAACAAAATTCTTTCAAACATCTCTAGAAACCGAAATGAACTGATGATGTAGTTTTGATTAAGTAAGTTCGGCTGAGAAACTTGTCCCAATTATTTAAACGAGGGCAAACAAAAATTTGCTATGCAAAATTTCGAAAAGCGTCTCGGCCCGAGGCCCAGAAGCTGGACAATGACCTGGACACGGTCAAGGTGAAATTCACAAGCGACATGATGCTTGTCATATGAATTAAACCCTCTTCCGCTACGTGAACCGAATCCACTTGACAATATCCTTTGATCGACGAGTCATGGATCTGTTCCAAGAAAAAAAATCACTTGTTACGGTTTGCTGCTAAAAATATACGTGAAAGAAATAAGTCTAATAGCCACGTTATCCTTCGGGTGTAAAAAACCGTTCTGGAAATTAAATTGTTAGAAAATGTTAAACAATTAACTATAAAAACACTTTGAAGATCAGAAAAAAAAGAAATTGTAAATTTAAAACTAATTTACTGATATTACTTTCTGTTCCTCATGATCAATTGTTTACAAAAGCAGAGGAAAGGCTTGTGAACGTCTGACATATTAGGAACAACAAGACAAAGCAATCGACAAATCTCCGAGTAACGCAAGCTACATCGAAAGCTACTTAAACAAATTGTCTGGCGGGAAAAAAATTTTAATTTCAACGCGTTCCAATCGCTGAGCGAGTGATGATTCTTCATCATAGAAAAACTCGACTCGCTCCATTAATTTCCATGAACGACCATTGTATAAAAAAGAATTAAACACAATTATCGGTGAGACGAAAGTGCTCGACGTAACAGCTCCATCATTTCTTTTCGTGTTGTCAAATTAGTATGACAAAAGTGGACGTTCTACTTTTTTTTCTCTCTGTCGAGTCCACAAATGTAGTTTATGAAAATGAAATGTCATTCGGTGAATAGAAACAGGCCCGTGTCGATTATCATAAGAAAAGTGGCATCTGAAATGAATTAATCAGCCTTGGAAAAATAGCCGGTAAACAACGTTGAACTTACGCAAATAAAAACACTAGAAATTTCTTTGTTCGGCGCTGTCAATAATTTATGTTGATCGGCTTAAAAGTTGTGGTGAGAGAGAATAGATTTATCGACTGAATTGATCATTTCGTTGAATGTGACGAGGCGTTAGGAAGTATAGAAGAACCGTTACTTGGAGTGAGAGAACAAATTTTTTTGCAGACTCATAATATCAAAATGAAATAAAAAAATCAAACAAACTTTAGAAATCGTTGCTGATGATAATTAATTACAAATAAATAATCGTTACTAATTAACCGGGATGATTAGCAGGCGATGAATAACAATAATTATACAATTAAGACTCGATCAATCTCAGACGTTCATCTGTGTATGAGATTTTCCAAATTAATTATTCATAAGAACGATGGCAGATTCTCCAAATCATTCCAGCTTAGCATAAACCTTTACTCAGATATAAAGAATGAGGGAGAGATAAAAAGTGAGACTGATAAGATCGTGTGAGCAGCACCTCCCACGTGCTTTTTCATCAAAAGCCAGCCGGAATTTCAATTACGATTTTCCCATAATGCGTCGGACAGATAACCTTTTCGTCTACGAATCGATTAATTTATAGATCGAAGATGCTGGATACATCTGTATGTAGGACAGAAAGCAGTACTTACGCAACCGACGATCGTAGCTCAAATTGTAATCCTTATTATATAGTTCCATCCAAAAATGTCATCTCATACCATAAATCAGCTCACCCCTTACGTAAACTTCGTCTTCTAGTCCTGCAATAAAAAAATAGTTATTTAAAATTTATCAAACCAGTTATTTTTAAAAACTATATTTTCAAAGTTCGGTTCAAAATGTTTAAAGATTTGTTTTAGATTCGCTGAAAAATGTGCATTGGTCTTTGAGTTTGGTGAATTTAAGACCGGCATCCATTTGAGAAAGGGAACAGTTTTTTTAAAAGAAATGTAGATAAGGCCTTTTTTAGGTACCAAAAAAAGTGTTTAGTTTTCCTTTTCGTGACAAAAAAGGTGGCAGCACTCTGCAGAAGGTGAAAGTACTCCTGAAGAACTGTCAAGGAGTGGTGGGCACATATAGAGGGGCAAGAGGGCGCGGCTTGTCCAGACGCTTTCTGTACCGACGACGACGACGATCATGTCGCCGAAGTGGTTAATTTTCTTAGGATTGGTGTGTCTACTTGCCGGTAAGTACTTTGTCAAAGTTCTTGATTCTAATTTAACTAACCGCCATTGGTTCTTCAAGCCGGGACTATCTTGCAAACTAAGTAATTCGCTGTCATCGCGCTTTTTGCAAGAACATGACATTTTCTTGGGTCCCTGTTCAGGTGACCTTTGAAATGTTGATCAATAACGATTTAAACGATAGTGCATTATTTTTGGATGAAAAAGTTGACTTTTAAGAGTTGTAATTTATTCAGTGTGATGAGATGTTGATACTCTGGATGTAAATTCGCTTATATATTCGCTGAGATTGAAAGGCCGCGGAGAACCTTTGGAGAACCGCTGTCACTTTCCCCTCTTGCCCTGACATTTCCAAGACTTTCTACTTCGATGAGAGTTCAGCGACCGGCGGGACGTTTTGCAAAAAAAAATCTTTCTGGATTCGCTGGAAAGACGAATTGGTTTTTCATGTTAGCCTAAATTTTGATTTGAGTTACCATTTGTGAGAATTCGTTTGATAAATACAGTAGAACGGAATTGTTAAATATGAAAGGAAAGGACGAAAACGAATGGAAACGTTTGTATAAGACGTGTGACATAAAATTACAACAGGTTTTGAAGTGATTGTCATAACCAAGCAATCCAAACTGGACTGACAACATCAATCTGAAGCTGAATATCACATTTAATGAAATGTTTACAATAAATTATCAACCGAAATGTTGTCTTATTGATCGCAAGAATGTTCTCCTATCACGTGTTGCGTTAAGAAACGTTTATGTAACGAGTAAACACGAATTTCCGTGGTAAAAGCAATTTGCTACAAAATTCTGACAAATTATGATGAAATTACGAAACTTTTAAACCGCCTTTGGTTGTCATTTATTCTCAGTCGCAATGAAACAACTTGTGACGAACAATTTTAAATGGGATTCCCTGACTGCAAATGGAAATTAAAAAAAAATACTATTTTGGCTCTTTAACAGTGATACCAAATAAACCGTTTTACAGTTTTTACAGATAGTTCACAAATTCATCCCAACAAAAAAGAAACTGTCATCTCAATTGTCAGCAACTCTTTTCACAGTAAAAAATCATGAAAGCAACATTTGTTAGCAAACGGTCATAAAATTGTCACATGAATAATCTTTAACACACAAGAAACAAATAGCTAACTTTTTTCAAGCTTCATTGTCAGTCGTCGATCTATCATCAAACAATCGCATTGTTCCATGGGAGACAGCTCATTGTGTCCAACTCTTGATGTTGATTCATGTTTTCAATCTTTTCCCCCTTTCACCTGCAGATGAAACATAATTTAACATACGTTGCGAAATAAATTAAATATGAATTGTTAAGCTTAATGTTGCAAATTACAACACGAGATTGAAATGAACAATTGAATTTGCAGGCAACACAAGGGCGCAAGAAGAGGAAGATGGTGATGGTCAAGACGCGAACGCCGAAGAGTTGTGCCAGGACAGGCCTGGTGACGAATACTTTCGCTTGAGCACCGAAGGTGATTGCCGAGACGTCGTCAGGTAACGCGAAGTTTCGTAAAGCATCGACTTTCATTTCTTATTGGAAATCCAATTACAAACGGGTTTTAGTTTCTCTCGGGAAGTAGGATGTATTAAAAAAAAAGGAAAAGAATGAAAGAAAAAAAAGGACGGGAAGAGATTTCAGAAAGAAAGCATCAAGGTTGCGCATTCAAACTCACTTATCAATGACGAACTCTACTTGGGAACAATTTCTTGCATAACATGAAATCAAAATTGGCCAGCAAGAAAACGTTTCATCTCGGTTTTAAATTATTCAAGCGAACGAGTCGTTCGACAGATTGGTCAAACGATCATCTCTTCTCCTCTCTCGAGAGAGAGAGTGAGAAAGAAAACAAAAATTTCATCTCGAAAACGAGTTGAATATTTTCTTGTTTGGCCAATCCGAGATAACCGAAGAAAGTGATAGTTTGCATGCAAATTAGATTCGGGCGTTTGTCAAAAATTGCGTCAGCAACTAAAAATAGACGACCAAATGAAAAAGAAAACCGCCTGAGAATGAGCGAAAAGGAAGTATCGCGATAAACTAGCAGTCCAAGAAAATGAAATTCCGTCCGAGTTCAAGGTGATCATCCGGCGCGAAACAAAGTCGTGCACTGACTCACAACGGGGTGCTCGAGGCCTACGGGTTCGTAAAATATTGATACGACTGGGTATGAAAAACAGCCGGCCATGTGAGAACAACATTTTGGCTCATTCTCGGCAACAATTTTTACTAATGACATTTAGACGTTGCAAAATGCTTGCTCTTTGCTTCGTTGCAAAACTAAAAATTTTGCAATAAAAATTTAATCATCCGCTGACCGGTCCTGCACTATAAAGTACACAAGTTCTTCGTTCAACTGATTAACATTTTATTGCAGAGAAATGCAAAATAAATAAAGAATGATAAACGAAAAACTTGTGGATTAATTCTAATCTGGGAGTAAGGCAGAGTCAACTGGTGAAAAATTGAAATCTAGGTCAGATTCGTGGATCGATTGAGATTAGGTAATTTTAGCTGGAGCAGAGAACATGCACTTTCATTAAGAATGAAAATTGATAAGCCGGATGTGAGAGCGGGTGTTTATATTGTGATACGTTTAGGTGTGACAAAGCCACTGAGATTGGTGTGACTAGATTGGCGACTGTGCGATGTCCGACTGGTCTTGCTTTCGATATTGAGAGGCAGACCTGCGACTGGAAGACCCACGTCAAAAATTGCGACCAACTCGAAAGTAAGAAACTTTCTATCTTTTTCCTCGAGACTCAGCGCGTACCTTTTTCTATCTTAGGTGTACAAGGTCCGGCCTGAAGCAAATCACGTGCCCCAGTGGACTGGCCTTTGATTTGGACAAACAGACCTGCGACTGGAAGGGCAAGGTCACCAATTGTGACAAACTTGAGAGTAAGTGACGCAAAAAGGGGAACCTCCAACCAGCTCAAAGTTTTTTCTACCCCCCTACCCCTCTGCCAATTTAAATGATATCAAGTTGCAGTCTTTTATTTTTTTTTTCTTTCCACTTTAAGGGTAGAGAAAACTTGAACCCCAAAAGCTGGTCGTAGACTCGCGCCGTAGCACGCACGAAAATCACTAACTGATTTTTCACATCGCTTTCCGCATGCGGAGACAATTAATTATTTCTGAAATCTAAAAGCAGAGTGTGAGGCTTTGGTACATGACTCCGTGGCATTGCACTCGTTTGAAATTTGCACGCAGCTTTAAGAATTCAATTTTGTAGACTAACACAACTTGCCTAACTTTATTATTAACATCCAGTCTATTTGAGAACTGTTATTTTTTTTTATTGGAACATTAATCAAAAGAAGGCCTGAAATAGGGCGATGTATCAAGCATAAATTTATGCACACTTCTCCATCTCGATCATAAACTCAGATCGTTTTCTAACCGATCTCTCCAACGCGTTTTACTATCCATTATATATTAACGCCGTCCTCGATGTTCGACTCGAATCAAATTTATGTTTGATATTTTCGTGCAACTTTTCAATTATCACAAACTTTCCTTTGCACTTCACCCTCGAATTATATTTATTCACTTTCTTCTTCCAAAATTATGTAAATGTGTCACGCGTGAGACTTTCGTCTCGCGTTTATACATCCCATCATGTCTGCTTGAGTGTAAAAAGAAAAAAAAAGCGTCGCTCTTTGTTTCTAACTTTGTGTCATTTCCTTTGTTCAAACTGTGAATCATAATTCGTCTCATGAAAAAATTCTTATAACTATCTGCTCTGTCAATCAAATTATCCTGATTCTGTGTTGTTTCATGGACAATCTTAAAATAGACTTTTCATATTTTTTTTACCTCTTCTTTGCTCTCTGCTGCTCCTTCAGACAAGATTCTTGTAGCGTGCTCGTCTCGAGCCAACAAAAGTCCCCTGACCAAAAGCGTCACGACCGGGACGAATGATATACTGACAAGATGAAGCGTGGCCACCAAAAATGAAATGGCGTTCGATTGGTTTGATTTTTTGGCCACGTTTTGTTTGACGATTAGAATTAACTGACGTTCGACTACCACCATTTTGTACAGTTGTTGGATTGCTGTTGGGCCTTGTATACACGAATTGTAACGACCAATTTACTATAATCAGCTTGTACGAGTTAATACCAAACAGTTGTCAATGAAAAAAAAAAGAAATCCTAAAGCATTGAATTAAACAAAATTAACTGAACGGTATTGATTTGGATAAAATAAAAATACGTTTACCATTGAATGAAAAGTAGATCGTAACAAAAGTACTAAAGGCAAAGCACAATTAACTTTTCAGAACCGCGCAAAGTTTTGCCAATCTTGAAGACAGACGAGCCAGTCTGTTCCGAGGGAAAACTTTCTTGCGGAAATGGCGAGTGCGTTGAAAAAGAACTTTTCTGCAACGGCAAACCCGACTGCAAGGACGAGTCCGATGAGAATGCATGCAGTAAGTAAACGAAAAAATTCTAAAAAAGGAAATGAAACAGAAACAAAGGACAAAATGAAACCAGACTAAAACAAATCACTGTTTAGCCGTGGAGACTGATCCGAACAGAGCCCCAGACTGCGATCCCACCCAATGCGTCTTGCCGGACTGTTACTGCTCCGCCGACGGAACGCGCATCCCCGGAAACCTCGAGCCCAGTCAGGTACCCCAGATGATCACCATCACCTTCAACGGCGCCGTCAACGTTGACAACATCGACCTTTACGAGGAGATCTTCAACGGCCAGAGACAAAACCCCAACGGTTGTCAGATCAGAGGAACCTACTTCGTTTCCCACAAGTACACCAACTACTCCGCCGTGCAGGATCTGCACAGGAAGGGTCACGAGATCTCCGTCTTCTCACTTACTCACAAAGATGATCCGCACTACTGGACCCAAGGCTCCTACGACGACTGGCTCGCTGAGATGGCTGGTGCCAGGTTGATCATCGAGAGATTCGCCAACATCACCGACGGTTCCATCATTGGTAAGATACTAAAAAAAGTCGAAAGATACAACTAAAATGAAATAAAATGTAAAACTTTGTTTAGACTTTTTAAAATTTTAAAGTTGACATGCTCAAATTGTATTTGCAAATTTTAGGTATGCGAGCCCCATACCTGCGCGTCGGAGGCAACAAACAATTCGAGATGATGGCTGACCAGTTCTTCGTCTACGATGCCTCGATCACTGCCTCCCTCGGACGCGTTCCAATCTGGCCTTACACTCTCTACTTCAGAATGCCCCACAAGTGCAACGGTAACGGCGGTAACTGTCCATCGCGATCCCACCCCGTCTGGGAGATGGTGATGAACGAGCTAGATCGTCGTGACGACCCCACCTTCGACGAGTCTCTGCCTGGTTGTCACATGGTTGACTCCTGCTCCAATATTCAATCCGGAGAACAATTCGGCCGTCTGCTTAGACACAACTTCAACCGCCACTTCAACACCAACAGGGCCCCTCTTGGTCTCCACTTCCACGCCTCCTGGTTGAAGAGCAAGAAGGAGTACAAGGAAGAACTGATCAAGTTCATCGAGGAGATGATTGGCAGAAGCGATGTGTACTTCGTTACTATGGTCCAGGTGAGAACATTAGAACCTGAAAAATAAAATGAAAAGAGGAAACACAGATTAGAGGGGATTGTTGATATGAATTTTTTTTGAATTTAGGTCATCAAGTGGATGCAGAATCCAACTGAACTCAGCGCCTTGCGCGACTTCCAAGACTGGAAAGAAGCTTGCGATGAGAAGGGCCAGCCCTACTGTTCCCTGCCAAACGCCTGTCCTCTGACGACACGCGAGCTGCCAGGCGAAACTCTGCGATTGTTCACTTGCATGGAGTGCCCCAACAACTACCCATGGCTCCTCGACCCAACCGGTGACGGTTTCTCAGTCAGGAAATAAAACCGTACAATCAAAATTTCAACGCAAAATTTTTTTTTAGATAAAATAATTTCAAGTTAATAATTCAAGTCCGCAAACCTGGTTCAATATCGTTTTACCTTTTAGAAGAATACTCAGCTGAAATGTCAAGCGCTGATTAAAAGCAAAAAAAATTGAACGAGTGCAAATGTCAAAGCACTAATTTGTATCGAGCTGAAAAAAAACGACTGTTTTTGTGTCGCAGCGCCTACATTTGTGTACATAGAGAGTAATAGCACGTCCATTTGACTTGTTGATGCAAAACTTAATTCGTCGACGTTATTGACTGTCAGATAGAAATTCAATTTTTTACCGGAAATGATGACCTTTTTTTTATTCTTAGTGTGGATAAACGAGTTGTGTGGATACATGTATGAATGGGTTCTTGTACCATTGTGATTTTCAAAATCAGATTTTAAGATAATGATGAAAAAGGAAAACGCACAAATAAATGATATTTATTTTCAAAACCTTTGCCTTATTTCACCTTACCCTTGCAAAGTTGCAATTAAATTGCATCTTATTATTGCAAATTAAAAATATTAGGTTCAAAAGTACTAACAACAAAGGGATGTTTCATAGTTTCCAATTTATTAAGTCTTGCGTATATATACAAAGAATCGAGTACTAAATAACCAATACGCAGTAGAACTAAATAAACAAAGTGTTGTAATAGTAACGATGTTAATATTAATATAAATAACATAATATCTATACTTATAAGAAACGCGAAGTGTCTGCCACGAAGCGACCTAAGCAACCGACACACGCGTACATGTTTCGTAAGGTTATCGCAGAAATCGGACGATCCGGACAATTGTAGTCCGCTGTTCCTGTTGCAAGTCTTTGTCAGCGAAAAAAAAAGTACCATTCGTAGCGGACGCGAGTTTCGCTATGAAGTTAATCTACAAAAGAAAGTGATTGAAAAAAAATGTTAAAAAAAAGGAAAGAAAATCCACTGAGCGTATACACACTAAGAGAAAAGAGAGGATCGACCCGTTCCACTCGCGGGGATAAGTCATAAAAAAGGGACAAATTGTAGTTACAGGAAAGTCTTAGCGGGCGTCAACAAATTTGATAAACGTACAAATGAGTTCCAAGTGCAACGCCGCTGGTTGCCCGTCAACAATTATATTCTCTTTCCGCGAAGAAAAATAGACTTATACAAACTTAAACACATCCCTCGTCCTGGTCGGGCTCTGGAGAGACACGGTACGCGAATCAAGATGTAAAATATTGAAACGTCTGGGGTTAAAAATAAACGGAGCAAAACGGTGTTGGGCGCTTATTATCTAAAAATTAACTTTCCATATTTCAACGTTGTGTCGTATCTTGTAAAAATGAAGTTCTATTATTTCAAGTTGAACAATCCTATCTCGAGTGATAAAGACGATGAAAAGGAAAAAAAAACGATATCAATATGCGGGAGGAGGACCGTACACGTAAAATAAAGCTTACACAAAAATGTGATGTCGAAACAAAAAGAAAATAAGAAAAACGTATCTCCAGGTCCCGCGAACAACAAATATTGCTGTGAATTCGCACTTCCATTACGACGTACATATATTTATATATAGGTATATCAAAAATATGCTTAGTAAAATAGAACTGTATATATAAATATATATATCATATCGTCGATGCAACGTGATCAACTATTTTAAAGAATATTATACATTGAACGCGGCGTGCACACTCACACCTCCTGTCATTGTCTTCATCGCAGTTATTAGGTCTGAGTTTATAACAGGCAAAAGTGAATCTCCCGTTCGATGACTTGATTATTCATTTCCGTTTTCGTACAGGGACACTCATTGATCAACTCGAAAAAAAAGTACGTCGTTTACACGATATATACAAAAATAAATCATGAACAATAAACGACCAATCGCAATTACAGACACAATTTTTTGTTCGAGCGACTTCGTTTCTCTCACTTTGATTTATTTTCTTTGTTTCCATTAATTTAAGAAAATATCGATCATAAAATATTCCAACAAACTTAATGCGAAACTTTTGAAATTCAATAGATTAGAAAAATAGTTCCTGATATATTTTCGATAGACATGAAGATTCGAAATCGCTCTCATCCTTAATATTAAACGGACTAACGTGATTATTTACAATTATTCAGCGGAGATGTGTGAACGGTTACAAAAATAGTGATTCAACTTCGAGTCCAGTGACGAATCTCTTCAGTCGGAGTATTCAGCGACGATTCTGAGCTTCGATCGTCTCTCAATCGTCTCTCCATTCCTTTGAGCGTTTATCGTTAAACAAAAATATCTCATCTCTCTCTCTCTCTCCCTTGCACTTTCTCCGCAACTTTCATCGTGGTTCATAAATAATTTCTCTTACAAACAACAGTCGTACAAAATAAATTTTATCCCTCGATTCAACATGCTTAATTTCAACATTCAACATTAGCCATTTTTGTCTCTTAGCCATTATTCTTGCATTGTTTCTATTTACAAAGTATCGAATCGATATTCGACACTCAAAGGCAAATCTTAAGAGCACATTTGCAATATCTATTCACATACATGGGTTTTACAGTTGTATATCCAAGGAGCTTTTCACTAAAGGATTATCTCGACAGTGAAAAACTCTTTTGGCAACTCCTATTGCTCAATTCGAAAACGAGAAATGAAACAAGTCACCTCTTCAACAACCAGGCTAAACTATGTACAAAGTATGTCATCGAATCACGTAATAAATAAGCTCAAGTCGTCATCTAAAACATATTATATTTTGTATGTATAAATTTGATGACCTCATCAAGTTTCTAGTTTTGAGTGTACAGTTACGATCGCAGCGGTATACAAAAATTTGATATCGATAAGAAAGAAATGAAAGTTTTTGATACTTCACTTTTTAAGGCATTTGCTCTTCCGTTTTGCATCGCGGATATGCGGCTCTGAGTTCTAAATTTCTTTTGATTTCGATTGCAGGATTTCCAACAAGCAGTTATAAAGTACTTTAATTGTTACTAATAAAGTATATTTTTATATATATCTCATATATATGTAGTTTTTTTTCTTTTTCTTCATAAATTGTGAAGAAAACGACACGGGTATCGCTTCCTTGTGGCCAATCGCCGGAACACAACTAATCGGATTCGTCGCATGATTTGTCAACGAATCGTGTTAGGCACTTTACATGAATTAAAGAACGCACAATTATTCAGTCGCATAAGGTTTACTTTCGGTTTCATTATTCTTAAGGGAGGAATCAACAATTTATTTTTCTCTCGTCTGTTCGATTACAGGCGTGATCGTTGAATTCGGAATTTCACAATCCAGAATCGCGGTCAACGATTTATTATTAGCAACTTTTCTAGCAACAATTCAGATTAATTCGTTTTGTGAATTGTAAAAGATCGTTGAAAACAAATGAGCCATGAGTACGAAGGAAAAAAATTTGAATCCGCCAGTCCGGAGGACAGAAATAATATGACAATCATGATTATACAAACAATTTTCGTAAACGTGGTCAAACTCAATAAAACAACGGGCAATCGTCCCTAGTAAATATCGGGTAAAACTCCTAGCTCTTTTGTTAATCTCAGTTTCTCTCTTGTCAGACCATTCAACGAATGTATAAGTACCTAAGTTGAATCATTCGAACTCGTCATCATGATAAGGGCTAGTCAATGTTCGTCTTACTTGTCACTTGGCCTGGTAACCGTTTGTGGGATCACCGTCAGGGACTTGGGGATCTTGGGCATGATCGGTAAAGAGATAGGCACCGGTGGTTTTGTCGTGACCTGAATACTCTTTGGCAAATTGAGATTGTTCAGCAAACTTTGCGCCGGGCTGTTTTCATTTGCGGACGAGCGTGCGTCGCAGATGATCGGTTCGAAGTCCCCTCTGCTCTGTCTGCTCAGCATCTCCTGTTGTTTCCGCAAGTGTTCCTGAAACTGTTGCTGAGAGATGTGCTGGGTCTTCTGGTTTTGCGAACCCTTGAAGGGCGCACCTTTGTCCATCTGTTTTTGCTTCTTCAGTGTCTGGAACTTTTTGTACTCGGGCTCACTCATTTGGAACACCTGGCCGCCTGGGATTGTAGAAACCGGTTGTTTAGGAACGGATTTCTTCGTCGCCTGACTCGTAGAGGGTGCATTGATTCTCTGCAAACTCGGGGGTGGTTTCTTGATGATTGAAACGCCCGAGGTGAGTGGAATGACCTTGGACGACCCAGGACGCTCATAGAACGATCGTTGCGGGCTCGGGAACTCAGGCTCGTTAATCGGTTCGTCCATCTTCTCTGGACCCTCGTAAGAGATCAATCGGTTGCGCACCGAGGTTGAGTAATTGAGTGCATTGTGCGAGGCTTTTGGCGCAAGAACCAGGTCACCAGCTCGGTAGTATTTCTCCAACAGAACCAAGTGACG
This sequence comes from Trissolcus japonicus, assembly GCA_030522925.1. Taxonomy (NCBI): domain Eukaryota; kingdom Metazoa; phylum Arthropoda; class Insecta; order Hymenoptera; family Scelionidae; genus Trissolcus; species Trissolcus japonicus. The sequence goes on along the minus strand of JAPYZS010000139.1, from coordinate 39,280 downwards.
CAGAAAAGAGCTCTGGTTACCATAGGGACGTTGCAGAGTCTGCCAGAGTAACTTTGTGTCTCGATCGTACTGAATTATACTCGAACATTTTTCCCAGCCTTGAGGAGTCACTTCGCGAACATTATTGAACTCGATGTTAGCATGCAGGTTCATCTCCTCCTCGCCAGGGAAGAGGGTACGAACACTGATCGAGGGGTTGGCTCCAAGTCGCTGCACCACCGGCGTGATGTCCTGACTGTTCGCCTGAGTTTTTGGTCGTTTCGGTAACCGCGTGAGCGTCACCTCCTTGTCCATCGCAAGAATCTCTACGACGTCATTTGCACTCTGTATCGATGAGTGATTGTTTGCACTATCAATCGCCTTGCGCTTTTTAAGCTTCTCGATCGTGCTCTCGATCGTTAGGTACTGAATTGAAGGGTTCGTTGAGCTTGACGTCTTCGTCAAAGGCTCTTCTTGTGAGGTCTTAGACGCACGACTCTGGCTCGTTTCTGACATCGGTGTAGATGTCTTTAATGGCTCCGGAGTGGACTTACGTGATGGTGGATTGCTCGTTGAGGCCAAATCTGGAGACTTCGAAGCCAGCACTTTCGATGAGTGCTGTTTGTTTGAGATGCACTTCGAGGAAGCCTTTTTCGCCGGGGTGTGATGAGGTTTGGACTCTTTTTCCTTGTCTTTCAAGTCCTTTTCTTTCGTGGGTAAGGGCATAGGCTCATCGTCGTCCTCCACTTCGATGTTGTGGTATTGCAGGATCCTGAACAATAAAAATGTTTTAATATTTTATGTCGAAATTAAACCAAAATGGGTTTGTGATATTGTCTCGCAGGTGTACCTTTTTCGATAATTCTTGAAAAAGTTTTTGGTGCTTGAACCCATGTTCTCTAAGTCTTTGTATTTGAGCTGTATCTGCGTGAAATATCTGCAGAGCTTGCAGACGAATGTACCAGGAACTAAATCTACTGGAATTCCGTGTTGTGCGAGGAGCTGATTCAGTTCGGCAGTCTCCGAGTGAGGCAGTAGATGAGTATGGTTTTTGGCGAGACGCCGCTTGCAGAGCGAGCAAGTCAAGTATTTTTCGATCTTCGGATAGTGTATCACGCAGAACGACATGGACGAGTGCTGACTGGACTCCCAATCGATGTCCATCTATTGAGAAGCATTTTCAAGTTAATGACTTGATCAGTGAAAGAAAGGTTTGTCTGAAAAAGTTTAAGCACCTGATTCTGAACACACGACTTAATTTTGATCAACCATCGACGTTTGACATTGTGTTTGGCAGTTTCTTTGCAGTCTCGCGCTGCACACTTGGTGTTCATCAATTGACGGTGCTGTTTTTGTGGCTTCGATTGCATGTTCGTTGGGCTCACGTGTGCCTGAAAACAGTTCGATCGATAAAAATCATATAAAAGATGAAAAAGAAAATAATATTATCATTCGGGAATTGTTCTCTTTACCTTTCTGTCAACGTGTCTGAAACAAGCATCGCAAAGACATGAATCCTTAGTAAGATGTCTCTCGATAACCAGGATCTTTTTCATCCGATCATCAGACTTGATTTGAGCTAAATGCATCGGCGTATCAAGCGAGCCGAATTTGCCATGACAATAACAACACACGTCGGCGCACAGTCGTTCCGGATGTATTGAAAATGATGACGATTTTTCCGGAATGACAAGGGACTGACGATCTTTCGGCGGCGTTTCCTCATCTTCATCTACACATAGGATAAACATACATTTAAAAACATTTTCGGTAACAGTCGTTTTAAGCAAAACGTTAGAAAGCCCATGCAAAGGAAAAGCGGAGAATACACGACAGTTGAATGTTAAAAAGTTCAAAAAAATTATCTCATCAAAGTATAAATTGAACGTTCAGAAATTAAAATCAAAATTTTTAAACAAGCTTTGTTTACAGTTGTACAGTGAGGTTGTGTTTATTGGAAAACGGGAGTTGATGCAAAATGTAAAGATAAAGAAAAACTGTCGCCGAGTCAAGGAAAAGGAGATAAGGCGTGAGGCATGATTATGAATCTAGTTATGCCCGCAACCAAGATTACCGCATAAGGGTCTGTGGTTAGTAGAGATCTTTCGATTCGCACCAGAGCTGCTATCGCCCAAACCAGTGGTTCCGAGCTGAAACAAAAGGAGACGCAAGATTAAGAAAATCATAACTCAGTCATCAAATTATAATAAATAATGCTCAAGTATGCATTGACATTCAATGAAGAAAAACTATATTTAAACTTTGAACTTGTGGAGACAATTGTGAGTTGAACAAAAAAAAAAGAAGAAAGCTGATAATAAACGTAGAACTATCAAACGAGCCATTATGTTCGGAGTGTCGTGCAATCGTTCCCTTCTCGAACTGTTTCTGTTTAGCAAGAGAACCGAGGAACTCCTCGGTTCTTATCTTATAGAAATGTTTATCTGAGCACATTCCTCGAACAATCGTTTTATCGCAAAATACAAATTTAGAATACATCTGGTGGCAGAAAACAGGATGTTGGACGCTCTTCTGGCCGTTCCGTTTGATTATCAAGTAGAAGCAGAGTAGAAGAAAAAGGTTGGTATTAATTAAAGAAAATTGTTTCGGCTAGCGAAAAAGACGCACCTCCTTCTGTATGGTGTAAAATTCGAGAGTTTCGCCGTCGCCTTCGGCGCGGCCCTGTTTCAGCACCATCTTTAACGGCGAGCGTGACCTCTTCTTTTCCTTCGAATTGACCTTGATCACCGTCTTGAGTGTTCCAGTGTACTGATCCTTCATCTTTTGGTTCAAATGTTTCTCGACTTTATCCAGAGGTGCTAGTCCCAGCACCCCGAGCATCGCCACCTTTAACGACAGATTTTCCTGGTGCTCTTCCACAGGGGGCGCGTTGTTCACCCTCTGCAAGCTGCTCGCCGAGTCGCCAGAGCAAGAGGCGTCGTCGCCATCCACTTTCACGACTCCCTGTTGTCTTTTCGGCTCCTCTCTTACGCGCTCTATCCTCTCGATGTCGTTCTCAGATTTGCTCCTATTGCTCGTGCCTTTTGGCTCGGATTTCTCCGACCCATTCTGAGAAGGCTCCGAGTCACCACGACCCCTCTCCAGTTGCTCGAAGTTGCTCTTGTTCTCGTTGATCGTCGCAACCTCGTTGTCAAGCAACGTCTCCTCCTTGTTCTGCTGTTCAACCTTCTTCGTTTCCTTCTTTGTTCGACGCACCTTCGAGTTGGACTGCGACGCGTCCTCCTTGCGTCGCTTCAAGTCGCGGCTTCTTCGCGTTCGTGGAACCTGTGGCTCGACGTTCGCAACCTCCTCGACGATCTCGCTGGCAACTGCGCACGAATTTTCGAGCTCAACAACGTCCAGCTTCGCCTCGCCTTTCCTCTGTTTGTCCCTCGTTCGCAAAACTCTTTTATTGTCCTCCCTGCTCTCTTCTTGTTTCTTCAACTCGGTCTCCATCACAGGCACTTTTTTCGGCGACTCCGACTTGGACTCGTCTTTGGTTTCGACGACGACCTCGGTGTCATCACAGCCCTCCTTGAAATCTTCTACCTTTACCACGCTCTCGCTGTTGTCCTCGCAGACAGTTTCCGTCGTATTGTTGCAGCCAACCTTTTCGACCTCGGGTTTCTCGGGGTCGCTGGCGGTGTCTATCGACTGCACTAATCGCTCCACTTCCAGACAAAGACTCTCGAGTGTCTCCTCGGTATTTTCCACCTTTGGAACCACTTCAGTCTCGGATTCGGGGTCCTCTTTTTTCGGTGAATTCTTTTTCTTTTTCGCCTCGTCGGGATTCTCGCAAACATTCTTCGTCCTCACAGATTTCCTTAGGTTCGTACTTTTTTTCAAAATGTCTGCACTCGCCTCCTCGGGATTCTGTGAAGCATTAGTTTCCGTGTTTTCCTCTTCCAATTTCCTCGACTCGTCGCTGCAATCTTCTGAAACCGTTTTGTTCTGCGCCCTAGTGGACTTTCTGAAAGGTGACTTCTTCTCTGCCTCGTTCTCATCCTGATTCGAAATCTCCTCGGCTTTGTTCTCTTCAAGTTTAATTTCCTCCGATGGATCTTTGTCCGAACTGTCGCTCTTTCTCACCGACTTGCTCGGACTTGTGCACTTTTGGGACGCTTCGGGAACCGCCTCGTCTTTATTTTCAACTAAAGGTTCCTCTTCCACCTGCATCGGCTCCTCGACTGTTCTCGATTCTGAATTCAGGTCCAAGTTGTTTTTCACTGAGGTCCTGGAGGACTTCCTAGGGGAATCCGAACACTGGTTCTGTTCCTCCGGGAGCTTCTCCACGGCCTCAGCCGGTTCCAAGGCGTCGTCCGCCGACTCGATCTCGCCCATGACTAGTTTCTCGATCTCTTTGGCAGTGTCAGCGACCTTTGGTACTGCATCCTCGGCCTCGGTCTTGTTCTTCTCCGCGTTATTTGGTTTCTCTTCGTCCTCATCGTCCAGGCCGAGCTTCTGCGACTCGGCGCTGAGCGGCGCCACGATCTCCTCGATCTTCGGCACCTCGAAGTTCTTGCCCAGGAGCAAACCCTTGTCGGCCCCGAAGATCTTGTTCTCGATCGACTTGGCGATCGTGAGCTTGATGTTCTCGATCATCTTGTCGATCTGAGAGGTCTCGTCAGATTTGTTCAACGGCGTGAACGCGTTCACAGTCTTCTTGACTTCGAGGTTGACGCTGTTGCGCCGGCACTTCTTCTCGTTCGAGATCTTAACAAGGATGCGGTCCTTTCGCAAGCCGTCGACGGTCTTCGAGTCCTCGGGCTTGAGGGACTCGTCGGACTTGTCCTCGGAACCGCTACGAGTTTTCGTTTTGGACCTCAACGTGGGACCGCCCTCGCCTCGGTCCGAACCATTGTTGTTGTTCTCCAGTTCAGAACCCACCTCGAAACCGCTGTCCATGTGGTTCGTCGTGTCCTCCTCCTTGATGTTGTGCGCCTCCATGGCGCTGTTCTCCGACATGCAGGACTCCGAGTCGACGTTGCCGTCGGAAGCCTGGTCCGGGATCGCCGGGTCCTCCGAGTCGAGCCGCTTCCGCCGGCGACTTAGCTCCAGGTCGATGGAGATGCCGGAATCGGAAAGCCGAAGTTTGCCGTTACGCAGACTCCTCGTCGGTTTGGGCTTTTTCTTCAGGCTGTTGGAGGCTGCTTGCTGGTCCGCGAGCTCCTCGTCTGAAACTCGTTCCTCCTCCTCGATCAGCTCCTTCTTAATTTGCGTCTCGTCGAGGAGCGGCGGTGGTGGCGGCGCTTCGCTCACCAACATCTTCTTCCCCTTGTCATCCTCCGAGTCGCTCAACATCGACGCTATCACCTCGTCTATCGTCAGGTCAATTGAACACTTCTCCTCCTCCTCCTTGATGACGATGCTCTTCTTGCTCTTCGCCTCTTTCTGTCCCTTTGGCACGAGACTCTTCGCAGCCTTGACGCTCCTTGCTGGTGAATCAGTGCCCTTTTTCACCTTGGGGCTCGCTTTCTTCGGTGACTGTTCCTCCTCGGGCTTCTTCTTGCTCGCTCGAATATTGTTCTTGGCACTTTTACTCCCGTCGAACGTTACCTCATCACAGTTCTTCTCACTTGGGTTCTCCTCCTTCACTTTCTTCGCTTTACCGATCGGTCTCTTGTCTGAGTTGATCCTCTTCAGCGACTTAATAGGCACTTTTTGTTTAGCCTTCAGCAGACCTGACTTGACGACTTTGAGCTTCTGCGACTTGCACTTGAGGCTGCTAAGGGCTTTCTTGCGTGGCAGCCCGGCCTCGAGTTTTGGCGGAAGCTGGCTGTTCGTTGCCACTGCTTCGATTATATCACATATAATTGCCTGATGCTTGATCAAATTTTTGCTTTTCTTCGGCTTTGCATCAACGCTCGCAGACCCAAAGTTATTGTTCGCTTTTTGCTTAGACTTGGCTGGGGCTAAGGGTTTCTTCTCCCTGGATGCCATCTCACTTCCACCCACATTGGGATCCTGAAACAAACCATTTTGACAGATATTATTTTTGTTGTTTGCTTTCATGTCTGGGTATTTCGTACATTTTTATTTATTTTTTTCGTTTTCGGCTGGGATTTCTTATGATCGGTTAAACATTTTGTTTTCTTAAAGAAACGATTGTGAAAGGTAGACAAATATTGAACAGCAAAGAGAAATGGTGAGTTTGAATACACGGAAGCGTGAGGCCAATATAGCAGGTGGAGTTTCTGGTCAGTGGGTGTGAAACTGTGACAATGAATTTGGAAACGAGCTTTACGCATGAAAAAGCATTATCATCTCCTTATTTTTGATTTTTAGAATAAACAAACATTTACCACACTGAAATTCTAATTGTTTGTGAAATTAATTTTATAAACAAAATTATAAATCAGATAGTCTTTTATTTGATAAAATAAGAAAATTAGAAATCAATATCTTCGACCTGAAATAACAACTTGACTGTGAATTGTCAGTTGAAATAAAAAAAAAGTTATTGACATTGATTTAAAATAAATAAGTTTAATAAAGCAGAAAAATGAATGTAAAATTGTTGTTGCAATTAATAAATGTTTTGATGATCTTTCATTCATCCCAAAAAAACAACGTGAAAAGTGAGCCAGCACCCTAATAGGTATTAAATTTAGAAGGACGCCCAAAGTTAATTTCTACTACTAGAAAATAACTTGGCCACTCCAGCGTCACTGGATTAACATTTGAAAATTAACGTTTCGTTTCTCGTCTTACTTGTCGTTACTTTCTACAAGTTTTACATCCTTTTATTAAGTTTGTACCCAATGGATATGATGTTCGACATACAAACTTGTTCCACTTGATTCAAATCCATCTTTTCAATTCTCAAGAAAATTTTGTAAAAAAATCATCAGTGTTCAATTACAATTTAAAACCACTTATTTTTTTACTTCTCATTAAGATCAAATTCTAAGAAATCCCTAATGGGAGATAAAAATGTTTCAGTGACGAGCAAAGTAAAACAGGAATTACTGATTTGCTTAACCTAACTTTTCAAAGTATTGAAATTTTATCAGAAAATGTATTTTAATTGAAAATTAATTAGAATCGAATTAGTTTTGTGAGTTGAGAAATTCGACAATCGTAGGTTTGATTTTCATGAATGAATAATTTCATAAAACGAACCGAAGAAATACAGTTATTAGACAACACCCAAGATTATAAAATACGGCATGTTTCGAAACACCATATGTGACGTCAGTCAATTGCAACTACCCAAAGGTAAACACAAGTACGGATAATTTGTAAACAAATTACTATATTGTTACAATTTTATTTGTTATCAATCTTGTGTTTGCCAATGAAAACTTATTCTCGGATCTAGATATGTAATTTTATCAAAAATATTTCTCTGACCCAAAGATTAAGAAACATTTTTTTTCCTCTTTAAAAACAAAAAATTTTTTTCGTCGCTTCAAAATATTGTACCGAAAACTTTCCCTTTAACAGGAAGTCTGATTCATAAGATATTCTACTGAAAATAGTCTCGCTCCTTCAGACATTACAAATGACCACGTAAACACATTTGAAAGGTGCTCCAAAACGAATGAATACAAATTCAAAATAAAAATCCTCCCTAAAAGTCAGTTAACTTATTACCAAAATTTTATCTCAGTGGAAAAGACCGGTTATCGAAAAAAAAAAATTTCTCAATTTCCATGTTTGAAACAAATAAAAAAATTAATATTTTTGTAATAATTCGTTTCTAAAATTTGTTCAGTATAAAACTTATTAAAATCTTTGTCTAAAAAAAGCCTCATTTTTAAAGACAGAGCGAACAAAAAATATTATTTAAACTATTTTATTTTTATTGTTTAAAAAGCATCGCCGCTTTTGGGATTATAGTCTTGCCAACTCTAACCTTAAATAGTCGAGCGGAGCAATAAATTAAAAAGCACCTCCTTTCTCTTCGAGGCGCAATCAGACGGACAAAAATGTTATCGTGAAAAGGTTAGAATGGCCATTTTGATGTAACGCGAGCGAGTCCTGGCCGAATGACAACTAGAATCGTGGCATGCGCCTGAACGTCGTGTGTGTCGTAACGTAAATATGAAGCGAGCGAACATACCATCTTCTGTGGTGAATGAACAGTGAATCACGTCACGCGGCACGTTGCATGTCGTTGATTTTTCACACATCGAATCGTCAATTGCACACGAAAACTCACCACCCGAGCATGTGATGTCACAACGACGAACAATTTTTCTCTATGGAAATTTGGAGAACGCTTACGCCCTCTTGGCTATTTTTCCCGAGTTAGAGCACTTAAGTACACGGTGCCATGCTCGTAAGCTTATCGCGATACGCGATATTCGCTCCCACTGAAAGAAAAAAAATCTCGCTTGCATTACAAACACCCATTCTCAGTCGGTTTCAAAAATTATTCCCCCCTTTTTTTTTCAATCTTTTTTTTTTAATTGTTACAATTTTTTTTAATTAAAAATTCGACGGTTTTGTTTGTTTCGCGATAGAGGGACAGATTTAATAATGAAAGAACGAGGTTTATCTTGATTAAATAAATAACTGGCGAAGTATAGTATGAACGCGTCCCAAAGCTCTGGTTACCTTTCATTGATAGTGTCGGAGTCTACGAACTCATGCCTCAACAAAGCATCAAGTGGAAACGTGACTACCTCGACAACATTCGTCGACCTATTTCCACGCGCAGATGAAAATGCCGATAAATTTTTATCTTCACCCGCAAAGCCGAGTTGTCGCTCTAAATAAGCTATGTTAAATCAGCGAGCGTTTTAATTTCCATCGGCTTCAAAGCAACTCGAACTGTTCTTGGGGTAACATTCGATTTTGCTGTGCAACATTGTTGCTTGGCATTCTTTGTTCGGTTTTTATAACACCGAGCGATACTCTTTGCACAACTCGAACCCAACGGCGTCAGAACATTCGATTTGTTTGTTCATTTTGTTTTTCTATTTGAGATTTTTTTTATGTTTTTCTTCTTATTTTTTTTTCTTTACATTCATGTTATTTTATTTATCTGATTGTTTATTTTAGAAAATTGTTGATATCAACGTTAGAAAGACGGTGAAAGTTGGATATTGAAAATTGAATGATTGAAATAATGGTATTGAAAAAGTGTGCGATTCAGTTGTGTATAGTGCGATACGTGCTTGAGAAGCGTCTGAACATTGAACACTGACCTTTACCTGCCATTTTGTATCTCAAGACAAACTACGCAGGTAAAACCAGAGGCTATAACACTTCAACTATGAAGTTGTGACTGTCTACAAAGCTCTTTGTGTTTTATTTCTGGACCAGCCATTTCCCAAACATCCCCCCAGACCTTTTTCGTCCGGGCATCGCGCGAACCGACTCACGGTCTTTACGCAACCCCTGATTTTGTATTCCAAGGGGTTCCAAATTGTGCAGCTCCTTTGGCAAATAATTCATTTTACTTTTCTCTCTTCCCTGTACTTTTTATCCTCATAATCTACGTTATATGAAAACCAATTTTTTTTGGTTCTTTCTTTTAATTCATTCTATTTCAACAAAAATAAACAAAATATGAAAAATAATTTTATTGTATTACTCAGATGAAAACATGTAAACAATACAATAAACAATTTTTTATATTATTTGCAAACAAAAATAAACAAAATTTTCAAGTTTTACTTGGATGTACTTTATTTAGATTGATACAATCCAATAAACCAACATACTTTTTTCATTATTAAATAAACTATTGGGAATAATATATAAAGAAGATATCAAACTGAAAGCGTAAACAACTGTCTGCCCTTGTCAAAGGTCAACTTTGTTCCTTGATTATTATCAACATTGTTAATGGAAAACGAACAAAGCATTTTATTCGTCCGCCTCGAAACGTGAGGGAAGAGTGTTTTGCAAAGTGGTAGAAGCAGAGGGATTGGAGCGAGCTTGTACCTTTTATGCTCTCTCGTGTGAAGGGCCCGTGTGACCTTCACAAAGTGCCCGCGCTCGAGCTCACAAAGACACGTCGTCTCTTACGTTATCACAATTGCTAGTTTTTACAAAATGGCTGCCGGGGAACGATAATCGGCCTAGCTCTATTTGTCTCCTTGTTTTCCCCTCAACGGTGCCATAACAAATTCAAACATTGTAAACAACCGCCGACCGGACAAACAAATTCAAACCCGAGCTGGCAAAAATATCCATTTGATTTTAAAAGCAATCGTTGCTACACAACAAGTTGCCTCATGTAAATGATTCAGTCGCATTATGCATACATGAGAAATATAAATAATAAAAACGGTTTTGGTTTGTATCGAACATTTTGTGCGATGTGCGATGTAACAGCAAAAAAAAAAAACGCCAACACGCGAGCGAGCTTGCCGACAACAAAAGTCCTGGCAGACGTCGGAGAAAAGCATAGTCGTCGGTGCTGATGATTCAGCGACTTTTCTCGTTAATTTGACATCGCAACTTGTATCGTTCGTGTAGCTTCTTTTACCGTTTCAGTTGGTCCAAAAAGTCGCTGGCGAGCCATTTTAAATCAACTTTATTAATAATTTATCATCATCAACTATCTGATAATTTAAATGGCCAAATCAAACATCTCTCCTTTTGTCGTTTTTCCGATTTAGTAAAACATATATTTTTGTGCGTGATGGAGATGGTTGATGTTATATAGTTAGTTCTAAAAACGGTGGTGAAAATGGCCAATTCAAAGTGAAGGTGCAAAAGCTGGAAAGACGGAGAGAGAAAGAGAGAGAAGAAAATCGTGACGAGGGACGACGGCGGCACGGTTTTCTCTCGGCGGGTAGAGATAATTAGACGAAGCGAGAGAGCGACAGACGCATATAACAGATAAGTGCTAAGTTGGAGAGAGGAGTTGCGTTGGGCGTCGCGGCTACCCCAATTTGTTATAAATACGAGGCCCCGGTGGCGGGCGGCACCCTAAAAATAAGCACTGACGGGCCATTTTGTTGGTCAGCTGAGAGAACCCGGCAGGAAAAGGCAGCAAAAGCGAACGAGGGGGTGGGCGCAGCTTGGAGGGTGCGAAAAGCAGAGGCACGCCGCGGAGCGACGCGAGGGCGCAAGGCGCGGGGGGCGCGAGGGGGAGGGGGAGGGGGCGCGAGCGCGCACGGCGTCGGTACTCACCTCTGCGGCCAGGAATCGCCCGCGGAACTCGGCGTTTCGTCGCTCGTCTCGAGAAGATGTCCTCGATCCCGTTGCAGGGTATCCGTACGTTGTCGCTCGATGGCGCCACCTGACGGCCGCGCGACGAGTCACTTCACAAGATGCTCATACCCTGCTGTCCGGCCCTTCCCCCACTCTTTTTTTCGAAAATGCGTCGGCTCGATTTCGGGGAAAAACAAGCGGGGTCGATTTTGATCGGGCGATCGGGTCGATCCGCTCGGCCCTTGGCCGCGCGATCGCTCAAGCGCGAGCGCGCCGAGAGGTTAGGATGACGGCGGCGTGAAGTGCACGGGGGCTTCTCCTCGCGCGCCGCGGACCGATCTCGCGCGGCTTCGCTGACTTCCTCGGCGGGTGTAACGCTCGCAAACTCGCTCCGAGCTTGCTCCGGCCACGATCGCGGACACTCGAGCACGGCTGGCAAGACGCGCCCGTGCGCACCAATGGCGGCCAGCGACCCTTATTCACAGTATCAAGATGGCCTCCCTTCGGCTGCTCGCACGAGCGCACCTCACCAGCGCTTTCCGCCTTGCATCGCCGATCACGAGATCGCAGCCCTGCCACGACGCCCTCAGAACGGTAATTATCAAGTCCCCGGGATCATACCTCGTGTCAATCTCGGTTCCTTCACACCCGTCGATAATCCCGAACCGAATAAATCACATGGCCGCGACGACGGTTTTTGATTTTTTCCTCTCTCGGACAATTTTTGTCTGGTCTGTTTCTTTTTTCTCCTTTTCTTTTCGCTCCCCGCTTGTTCGCCCGGATTCAACCAGACCTCGCGCTTTCGCCTTTTTTTCTTATTCGCAGATGGGCTTTGGCGTTTTTGCATTTACGCTCGTTGCAAGCAACGAGTTAACCGGAGCTTTAACTCGGATTCCTCCCCCCCGCGATTCGCATTGTTGCGAACCAACTCCTATCCCCTCTTGATAGAGAGGGAAAGTGATCCCACAGACTTAACTCTTGTTTCATGCGATTGTTCTCGGGGGTCCTGTGCAAGGTGGCAGAATCCTGCTGGATTATAACCTACAATTTTTATTTTTGGTTAGGAATATAATGCCATCCAGAGTCTAATCGGACAGAAACGTCATTTTCTTTGTTTCTCTTTCTTTCTAGTTTTTTCTTTTGTTTTTCTTTTTTCATTCATTGCATTATTGTTTTTTTAACATTTTAATTAAATATTTAAATTTATTTAAATATTTGAATTATTTATAAACTTATAAAATAAAATTGTTCAAATAATAGATAATTAAATTCTGATTGTCAGAAAAAGAAAAACGTTTAGATTGCAAATAAAGCAACTAATAATCAAATGACTTGAATTATTTTTCAGGTGGTAGCAAATTACAGTACATACGGTTCTTCTGAAAAATATGACGAGACGAAGGAGTACACTGATTTTGAAGTGTCGCAAGATCCAAAGGAATGGCGATATGTGGAACGACTTCTACCAATGATGACTATCCCAAAACCAAAAGCCGAAACGTCAGTTGACGGATGGAGAAAACCAACAGGTGTAACTCATTGTTGCATTATAAAATTTCATCGGAGCAAATTCAAACAAAGTCCTAATCGAAATTGTATCTTTCAGCAAAACCGACGGACTATCCTTACTTTGTTCGGCGTACTAAAAGCCACATGCTACCGGTTTATTTGGTGAGGTCTTTCCGCGGGTTACGTAGGGTAACTGAGATAAGGAGAATCGAGGGTGACATTTGGGCATTTACTGACGAGCTGAAAGCTCACCTGGAGAATGAGACGAACATGATGCTGATCTTTCAGATCAACGAGTTTGCTCAGTTCGTCAAAATCAAAACCGATGTGGTAACACTTACGAAAGATTGGTTGTATAAAAAAGGATTCTAATTATTTGTACAGTCTTGGTTAATTACATGCCTTGTTATACATCTGTTTACTTTTTATTAACCCTTTGAATTACATCGCAACATGCTATCTTTCAAAAATATCTAATTTATTGTAAACTTTGAATCTAATGTCAAAAATTGCGTCTGGTCATATTAAAGAGATCTTGCTAAAGGAAATAGGTAGTTTAATATAACAGTAAAAAGAATCGTTCTATGGCAAATTAAAAAATATAAAATGCAATCAAACGCTATCTTTACACTTTCACGACATTCAGTCAGTAATTTTGCTAACGCATCACACAATCCTTCCATCCAGCGCCACCTTTCGTGATAATTGATAACTATCACGATGAAATTTCGGTTTAATAATTGCCTAACCTGGTGACTTTGTCTTTTTAAAGTTGACTTCCAATCATTCAAAGGGAATCCCAAATCAATTGCTGGAATTCAAAAAAATATAAAAAAAGGCTTAAAAATGTACCGATCGTTCAAAGTCAACCCCAGTTTATAAACAAGGAAATATTGCAAACAAGAATTTACTCGGCATTAGTTGTTGCCAAGTCCGCAGCGTGTCGCCTTTTGTCGGTCACTTGTAACTGAAATTTGTGGCGCGTTGCGTTGGCAGTCCCGGGTTTCCATGCGGTCGGCCGTTCTCTCTTCCATTTTTATTTCTGTTTTCGCTGACACACACTGTGCCCGTTAGTCCTCCTTGAGAAGCATTTCGCGTCATTACAGCCTGAAAGGGAGTGGTTATACGGCCGTACGTGCGAGCAAGTAAGTCGAACCTTTTCACAACGCTTAGCCCGCTGCTCAAAATTGTCAATTCCCTTATGAACCCGCGCGCGAGCACCGCAACGTCAATAATTGCTGCTTCGGCCATCGTGGCCTTTTCGCCGACCTTAACCTCAGCTCGGATTACGTGTTCTCTGTATCCCGCGGGCTTCCTTTTTAGAAACAAACTCACAATCAATCGACGTCAAAAATCTTGCGTTCAAATTCAAACTCATCTTTTTTCCCTTTCTTTTTCTTGTCTCTTTCTTTCGTCCCCTTTTTCTTCTTCTTCTTTTTTTTTTTTTTTTTGACAAGTTCATCGGGCCGCGCGCCACCAAAGTACCGTAAACTCCAAGCAAGGGGCGAGTCGTTTTCGACAAGGTGGAAGTTTCCACTCGGGCCGCGCGCTTTTTCCTGCCTTTCTCTTCTCGTTTTCCTCGCCACGACCATCTGCGGCGTTGCTGACGAATTTTGATTTTGGCATCCCCTTCCGGTTTCAGCTCTATTATTGTTTCTCTCAAGAAAAGAGATTTGCCCTGATTATTTTCAGTCACATTGTTTTCTTTTTTTTTTTGTTTCATCGCCAAGTTTGTTTCAACCTAATGAACATTTTTCTTCGATCGACGCATTGTTAATTTGTCTTGAAAAAGTCGGGCGGTTTGTTTACGTTGAACATCGGTGTGTTCGAAATTGTAAGTCCGTTGATCCGTTTTTATACGAGGGTATATCTTACTTTGTATTCAAATGCGCCACGTGTTATCGTTTCGAGTACAAAGACAACTTCTAAATTTACATTCAAAAATGCTCGAATTGAACATGCGTTGTTTATCTACTTTATGAATGTTATTTAACAGATACAAATTAATTTAAAAAAAAAAAAACATTTTTTACATATATGAAAATTAAAGTTTTTTTAAATTCATATTGTCGATCAGAATTATAAAATTGAAAATATCCATTTCCCTAAGAAAAAACCACTTTTGACATTGAGCTATTGGAATTGATTGAAAAAAAGAGGAATTATCTCCTTGTGGAACAAATTTGAATATTGAGTTTTGTAAATGATAACGACAACGGGTTAACAAACAAGATTCAAATCTGAAATAAAGTGTAACGCGTATAGACATTTATTACTTAATGCGCTAAAAATAACGAATGTTGAAACAAGTTTTTAGACACTCAAAATGAAAAAGTAACTGTCGCAGTTAATTTTATTCTAAAATAAATGACAATAAACGATTGACAGGCAGAAAAAAAGACAACAATATAAAATAACCGTTTGTTCTTTTCCTTTTTTGCAGAAGATTATTGTATGAGTCAGAAAATTGAAAAGCCAGTTTTATCGGGTCAACGTATAAAGACCAGAAAAAGAGGTAATGTAGATCTGATGAAATTGATGAAAATGGTCGTTAAATTTTGCGGATATATTGATTTTGTTTCTTTTTAAATTTTCAGATGAGAAAGAAAAGTATGACCCAACTGGTTTTCGAGACGCAGTGCTTGCGGGTCTCGAAAAGGCCGGCAATGACCTAGACGCGATCTCCAAGTTCTTAGACACTGCTGGCTCCAAGCTCGACTACCGCCGCTACGGCGAAGTTCTCTTTGATATCTTGATTGCTGGTGGCCTCCTTGTACCGGGTGGTTCGATCGCACAAGATGGCGACAAACAAGTCAGAACAAAGGTTTGCGTTTTCACGCAGGCCGGCGACATTGAATCCATGCGAAAATTCGACCAGGTAAAATTGTACCCCTACAAGGATCAATTTTGGAACAATGTTGAAAAAAAAAAATAAAACTAATGGTTAAATTGTGTAAAAATTGCAGGTGTTTGTCAAGCTTATGCGGCGATACAAGTACTTGGAGAAGATGTTTGAGGAGGAAATGAAAAAGATCCTTGTTTTCATTAAGGGTTTCAGTCCTGATGATAGAATAAAATTAGCTCGTATTACGGCATTATGGATTTCCAATGGTTCCGTTCCACCAACCGTGCTCTCTGTTTTGATAAACGAACATCTCGTGAAGGACAACCTAGCCCTCGATTTTCTGCTCGAAGTGTTTAAAACATGGAAACAGGAAAAGGGTCTGTCCAGCTTGATTCTTGCTTTGAAAAAAGGAGGCATCGAGGGAAGGTAAGATACTCGTTCTTTAAATCACCTACACTTTTCTTTTTCAATCGAGTTTATTGTTAGATTCTAAATGTTTCGTTGATTTTAGACTGATGGAGTTTGTGCCACCAAACAAACGAACAGAAGAGTACTTCCGTTCAACTTTCGAAGCTGTAGATTTAGCTGAAATTGTGAAGTTACACAAAGCTCAAGCGAGTCAAGAGGCTAAAAGAGAATTACAACAAATTCTTGAGTCTTACTTGCTCGATAATCGACCTATCAGAGACATCGTTTATGAACTCAAAGAAATGGCGCAGAAAAGCGACATTCCTGAACATGAAATCATAGGACTGGTAAATAAATTGATATCCTTAGAATTCTTGAAATTCTAAGTCCTGAAATCTTGGAATATACAACCTCTGCGAAAAAGACTACAGGGAAATAATTTTGCATTACAGATTTGGGTTGCTGTCATGGGTCAAGCTGAATGGAACAAAAAAGAAGAACTCGTAGCTGACCAAGCACTTAAACATCTGAAGGCTTATACTCCATTATTTGAAGCGTTTACAAACACTGCCAGATCAGAGCTTACACTTATCCTCAAAGTTCAAGAGTTCTGTTACGACAACATGAATTTCATGAAAGTCTTCCACAAGATTATTTTACTCTTTTACAAAAGTAAGTCGGTCGGTGATTTGATTCTCGCACTTTCTAAACATTCGTTTGACTTTGATTGACTAACCGGAAAACCGGATTTTAATTACAGCTGACGTGGTGTCTGAAACAGTGATCAACAAATGGTACAAGGAAGGGCACTCTGTCAAAGGAAAAATGCTCTTTTTGGATCAAATGAAAACTTTTATCGAATGGCTGCAGAACGCTGAAGAAGAATCGGAATCCGGTGAAGAGGAAGATTAATTAAATTATCAATGTAAGTTTTGTCATTGAAATAAAACCGGTAATGAGAGTAAAATTATTTGAATGTGAATTGATTACCTCGCAATCATGATTACAGATGCAGGAGTGAACATTGCCAGACAACAGTATTCTGTCCAGGAATAAAAGAAACAACACCCAGGCAAACAGAACAAATTGCGACCAGATGAAGCAAGGAACTTAACTGATTTTTTTAAATAACGATTTCAACTTTTGTGAGCGCAGGAACGAGATAACTAGGGAAATCTTGAAACGATAATAATTATACATACAACAAAGTTTACTAGCAACGGGAGATTGTAAATTGCAAAATTTCTGAATTGTATTACTTTAAGAAAATAATATTTTGTGTTACAATTTTTATAAAATCCTCGAAATGTATACAGACACCCCGAATAATGCAAAACAAAAAGTGGAGAAACAAACATGATCTATATATATACGTACAATTTTTCGGAATCCAGTCTTACTTTGTATGATAACTGTATTAGTTTATATAAAAAAAATATACTGTCAGGTGATGTTTAATATCATTTATTTTAACTTATCGAATCAAATTGATCAATCCTATACTTAATTCATGATATAACGTTCTGTCGCAACGAAATAAACACTCCGTTTTCTTTATATTAAGAGGATTTATTTCTCGGATTGTACTTGTGCGATCTGCTCGCAGGAATACCCTTCCCCGTGATTTCTCTTTTGCCATTCATATAAGGAATCAGCACTTCGGGCACAGCAATGTGTCCATTTTTTTGCTGATACTTCTCAGCGATGGCAATAATTGTTCGTGGCACTGCGCACGCCGTGCCATTCAACGTGTGAACATGCAACAGTTTCCCATCAGCTGTTTCATATTTGATGTTCAATCTTCTCGACTGATAATCCGTACAATTGCTGGAACTCGTCAGCTCGCCGAACGTCTGTTTCCCCGGCATCCAAGCCTCAATATCAATCTTTCTGATGGCAAATTTAATCATCAATTAACCATGCATGCAAAATTGCATTTTTATTCATTTTCTCTGATTACCTGTAGGCAGGAGATCCCAATTCATGTGGAGGCATCTCCAGAACTTTAAACCAGAGTTCCAAATCTTCGAACAACTCTTCTTGAATTTTAACTAGTTCATTTAAAAAACTGAACGACTCCTCCTGGTCGCAGCAGGCAAACATCTCCACTTTGGTAAACTGATGAACCCTAAAATCAATTTATTTATTTTATATTACATTAAGTTTATATTTAAATATTAATATTAATATCAATTCAGTTACCTGTACAGTCCCCTTTCTTTGGATAGACTAGAAACTTCAGCTCTGAAACACCGGCTCACAGCCGCCAGCTTCAGAGGAAGCTGTTCCCTGCTGAACTTTTTATTCATCAACATGTATGCAAGAGCCATCTCAGCTGTCCCAGACAAGCTCAGATGTTCCCCGTAACCATCTTCTAGCTCGTAAACCAAAGTTCTCTCGTTGTCCATCACCAGTCCACACCTCTGGATGATCTCAGTCGGAAGTATGTCTGGGACGGATACAAACTTGAACCCTCGTTTAATTAGTTTTTCCATCGAATAATTGACTAAAGCTTGTTCAAGGTCAGCCAGGTCTCCAATAAATGCATATGCCCTTTGACCTGCGACCGGGCCAAGTTGGTCTATCCGCATGATGGAACTTTTCTTGGCTATTTCGTGGAGATTTAAGGGTTTGAAGTTAAATATCGGTCGCACCCCACTCTCACGGATGACTTTTGGTTCTGTGAGTTGCAGCACCTCGGGGTCAGTCAGGTTTGGAATCTTTTTGAGCTCATTTAAAAGAGAAACTCGAGAGTTTGGGGTCCTGGATAATTCAATGACCTTGTCAATGTCACCGTCTCTCTTTCGCTTTTGTATGTTCGAGTATATCGTGTCCCTGTTGGAGGGGTTGCACAGGAACTCCAAGTCGTACTCGATCTCTGGAAGATCGATTGTAAATTCTGGCACGGGTTTTGTTTTGTCCTGAAACTAATGTTTATAATTGAAAAATCATAAATCTTGCTATCCAAGTGGCAATGTGTGACATTTTTTTTAATGTTTAAAATAAACAAAATTAAATTAAATAATTTTGCAAAAAATAGTTATTATTTTTCAGTTTTGTTTTTGTTTACATACCTCACCTTGTGCGTAACCTCTAAAATTCAAAGCAACGCGAAAATGTTTGGACAGCCTCCTTAGAGCCATTGTTGAATTTTAAACAATAAACCAAACAATTGAACAAACATTCATAACTAGATGCAATTTTCTAACCTAAAAATACTTCGCCAAAATGGAGAAATACAAAACTCGGCAAACGGAATTTTAAGCTGTCGTAAGTTAACACTTGCTGTGACAATTTGTATTTAAGCAGATTTGAGAAACAATTCAGAAAAAAAATGATTTGTTTTTTATTGAAAAAGCAGAAGATAGCTGCGCGCGCAACACACACAACCTGTCAAAAACATTGAACAAGAATTTGTTCATTAAAATTCTCTATTATGGAAGATGTAACAAGTAATGAAATAAAGTTGCTGGATCTTTTTTCATTTTGGATGAATTGGAATTTTGAAATTTTAATAAATTGCATCTTTGGTGTTTATGTAAGCGACATCTTATGGAGTAGGACAGAAACACCGTACAATTTTGCCGGTTTTATGGTTCGACTACGTTAGATGTGTTTCTTGTGATCGATTTTCCCGCTTTTATTCGCAAGTTGTCCTTTGTTAAACTCGGTGGAAGAGCTGACCCAGTCAAAGAAACTTTTGTCCTTCCTGATTATCTAGAACAAGTAAGTTTTTACCGTTTTTTCAGTGTTTTTTTAATTGATTATGATGTTATGAACAGAGAATATCTAATTCAATATTTATTTCATTTAAATTTATAGAAACAAAAATGCCAGCACGTGGAACGTCGTCCTCTTTGTTGTTCAAAAAGCTAACTGAAAAAGCGTTTGCACCAACAAAAGGATCTCCAAATTCTGCTGGATTTGATTTGAAAAGGTAGGTTTAATTTTATTTTTTCATTATGAAACATTAACTTTTATTGTTTACCTTTTTTTTAAATTTGTTTATAGTGAGATTTTGATGTGTTTACAAAAGTTTTTTCAACATCCAATTACAAGATGAACAATTTTTTAGTGTATACAATTAAAAAACAAAAGTTACTTTATGTTTCATAATATTTTGAAAAACTGAAACTTTGAAAAGTCAAACAATTGCAATGAAATTTATTTTTGTTCATTAAATGATGTTTTATAAAAAAAGCTATCAGTTTCATTATCCCAAGAAATTTGCGTGTTAATTTGCTCAAGGTCATGATTTAGTTTTCTGCTCTCTATAAAAATGTTTTCCTTGATATCAACCGTACGATAAGATAAAAATCAGCTTTGTGTATTTTAATTAAAAAAATCAGAACAAATTATCAAAAAAATATATTTATTTTACATTTTAAAAAATTTTTTATGTATTTTTTCAGTGCTTACGATTATGTAGTTCCTGCTCGCGGAAAAGAACTGATCAAGACTGATTTACAAGTAAAAGTTCCCGAAGGAACCTATGGAAGGGTCGCACCACGTTCTGGTCTTGCTTGGAAAAATGCAATCGATGTGGGTGCAGGTGTTATAGATGCAGATTACAGGTAATTTATTTGTTTTTTCAAATGTTCATTTTAATCATTTTAATCTATTAAACAAAAAAAAATGTTCAATCAATTCAATTAATTTTGCCCTTTCAGAGGTAACGTGGGAGTCATTTTGTTCAACCTAAGTGACACTGATTTTCAAGTAATTGCGGGAGACCGCGTAGCCCAATTGATCTGCGAAAAAATTGAATATCCAGATGTCGTGGAAGCTGAAAGCCTAGACGAAACAGTCAGAGGGGAGGGTGGATTCGGTTCAACCGGCGTGAACTAACTAAGCAGCCAAAGATTCTCATTTATTTTTATAATTTAATTTAATGATAATGATAAAGCCAAGAATAAATTTTTCAATGTTGTAGTAACGTTTTCTTTATTCGAGACATCGAACTTTAGTTGATTTATATGAACTTATTTAGATCGTAGCTAAAATTAAAATGGTTCATTTTAATGAAACGTCAGTTGACGTTTAATTCAATTATTGATTGTTACTATTCCAAACGTCGGTCAATCTGTTGACTAGACGACGAACGTTTAACACGTCATTTTTATAATTTACCATCGATGTTACAATTTCCAATATTTTATTTCACTAAAAAAATATAGCTCTCAGTTTGACTGTTTTACAATGTGGACAACGAAAAATGAGTATTTGTTCAAATCACAGAGTACTTTGCGGTATCAAACCAGTTGGCACCGTGGCTTTTTGTACCAGTTTTTGAATGTCCCTGAACTTTGGATGATTTGCATCTTTCATCAATTTGAAAATCACCGTCTCAGCAGTGGATATCTGGCACCCAATCTGTTTCATTCTCTGAAACAAAATGTCAATTTACAATTTCAAATTCCCTAATTAAAAACAGAAAGGTTATTATTAAAGAAGTCACCTTGTGATAACAACAAAGTTTTGTATAATTTGTGATAATGTAAAACTTTTCACACGAGGTAATTGTAATTATTAATTCTAAACTTTTATCAATTTCTTATTAGTTATCACATGACCTTGTGTCAATGTTTTTTTTTTCAGCACTTACTTCGAAGGCAAGCATCCTATCTTCTACCGTACGAGAGGATATGCAATCTGCCACCAAGTGGACATCGAACCCATCCTTTATCAGATCTATGGCAGTATTTTCAACACAGACATGAGCCTCGATGCCAAAAAGTAAAATCGATTGCGGACGACCTCCAGAGCAAATTTTTGAAAGTTCTTTAGCTACCTAAACATCAGAAGAATAAAAAAACATTTTTCCTACCTAAACATTTTAGTTTAGATTTTTAGTTTTCAAATGTTTCAGTTTAGTTTACAAGTTTCTATTATTCTATTGATCGTTTGCAACTTACTTCTGAAGTGTACATACTGAACTGAGTTTTTTCAATGGGTCCGATCGCTCCACTGATATCAAGTTCAGGGACGGTCTTGCCAAGTTTGGATGGAACTTGCTCTGTTACAAGCATGGGTACTTGTAACATTTTTGTAGCTGCAATCTATTAAAAAAAAAGAAATTTGCATTAGAAAAGAAATTAACCGATCGCTGGCTTAGTCTTACAAAACGTTTGTTCAAACTCAAGTTCAAAGTCCGGATTCAAAGACCATATACACACCAGTTTTGTCGAATTTTCAATGATTTTATCAAAATTATATATATGTTTGGAAAAGACTGTCTGCAAGTCGCACAGTAGAACGGCAGTTTTCGCCTGGTTGAGCATTGCCTTGGTCACATTCAGTGCCATGTTTAGAATTTGTGGTCTCGGCAGAAATGGTAAATCAAGCTGTCAAGCAAAGTGTATTTCTCTCTAGAGCACTTGTATGCTCTACACTGTTATGTCACGTGATTTGTGTCACGTTAGGTTTGATCCCAAGCGCGTAAGATAAAGTGATAAGATTTGAACTATTGAATTCCACTTCGATCAACAAGAATCACATTTCACAATTCTTTAACATAAAAATTACCACATTTATTTAAATGTTTTTTTTTTTCAATTTAATTTAATTCCATTTTTTTAATTCAAATCATCTCTTTGATCTTCACCAATCATTACTCAACAGTCAAAAAATTAAGTAAAACTAATTTGTCTTCTTCATATTATTTTTCACGGTGATTGAATAATTTGTTCAATTATTTGTTTACTTTTTTTAGATCAAACAAAAACAAAAAGAACAACAAGACGTTGGGAGCATGCGCGGCGAGGATGTCAGTGCGAGCGATCCATTCAGAGAGGCGATATTTGTCGTGTACGCGAGAAGGAGAGGGGTTCGGGTTGGGATCACAAACAGTTGGACGTGGCTCGGAACGGCGAACTCGACGGCGCCGTGACAAAACAACAGCGGTCATGCTCGTGGTACACTCGCGAACTCGGCCGTCAGTCGACGCTTGTCATTGACAGTGATGCTTTGCGTCGACGAGACTTAAATTATAAAAAGCAAGGCTGCGTTTGGAGCTTGCTAAAATTCTCCACCCAGGGTGTACCTTGTGACAAAACCAAAGTGACACCGCGATCACGGATATGGCTGTAGTGGATCACCAGCGTTCCGTCATTGGGAACACAAAGCCTCTCGTGCCATTGTTTACAAAATCGTCGGACTGCGTTTACACGAGTTGCTACTGGTGAGTTCGCGATTTCCACGAGGCCTGCCACACTCCAAAAATTACAAACATTTGTTCTACAAATCATTTCAAACAATTCAATGTTGTAGCATTAATGGTACTTTAATTTTTAATGATACTTATGTTATGTTATTAATTGTCTTCTTTATTTATATTTATTGGTTTACAATATATTTTAACTGATACCACTGTCTTTGTTTACATTTTTTGTGAACAATTTGCAGTTTCGTTTATGTCATAAGAGGTATGATTTTTGACAGGATGGAAGAGTTGATTTATTTAGTGGCTCGATTGCGTTCACCCGTTGTTTAATTAGTTTGGCATTGTTTGATAGGTTTGATTTTAGCTCAAGTCGTTGGCGAAAAAGGGTGTCATACTGCGACAGTTTGTACGCTGGATCGATACGTTGTAGAGGCGCGCGAAACGCACCGCCAAACGCTCTCTGCGTATTTGCGTGAAGCGCTCGCCATTTTTGAGGGCACGTTTGTTCAAATGAAACCAATAGGTTTGATGCGCGCTAACAAAAATTATAAATTAAAACAAAAAAAAAAATTTGAACAAACAAAAATTAAGATGAACGGGAAAGATTTTATTTTGTATTATAAATCTTGTTCCTTAATCCCAAGTCCATCTAAATCTTTCGTTCCGTATTCAACTTTAAAATTATATTCCACGCGATTTTATCTTGTAAAATTTATTTTCCTTATCGGAAAATGAAATGTACGCGTCAGATTCAAAGGCAGAACAATATTTTAAAGTAAAGAAAAAAAAAAAAAGATTTACAAGAAATAAAGTTTAGAATGAAAGATTGAAAAATTGTTCTTTCCAAAGTACCTAGTTGAGACTTTGAAATAATTCTCTGGAAAATGGGGTTGATGGACGTTAATTGAATTTTAATTGCTGTTCAATGTAATATTGTAAAGCAGAATGAATAAATAAAAACTGTGCGGGACGTCGCTTTGAATAAACTTTGTCGCAATTTTTTTTCTCACAACAAAATAAATAATTCATATGAGTATAATATGTAATGCGTATCAAACAGTTCAGCACGCGATTTGCAAACTATATTTCGTTTAAGTTCTTTTTTTTTTACTTTGATCGATTTTTAGATGGACGAGTGGAAAACCACGCAACTTTTAAGTTGAAATACAGTGTACGATAATCATGAAATTTGAAATTCAAGTGAACGTCGTTTAAATTTAAGAACCTCAATTCTTGTAATTGTTTTTTTTATTTTTACAACAGTTAATGAACTATTTTCTCATTTGTTCCAGTGAGGAGAACGTTTGGAAACTCTGTCAGGAGGTAGCGACGAGACATGGGTCAGAATTACAACACTGTCATGTAGCTTTTATAAGTAACCCAAGTCGGAGCGTTCCTCTCTGGCGTCAGCGTGCAGGAAAAGACGAAGACAAATTGGTGGTCTGGGTCAGTGCAATCACTTACTCTCTGGCAAATAAAAACTAAGCGTTTTTCACTTTCACCTTCATCTCAAAAAGATAGTCGCACAATTTGTAATTCTAATTTTTATTTTCAATTTTAAAATTCTAAACTTTACTATATAAATCTTTCACAATCGATACAAAATTGGATGCACAAATAGAAACTGTAATGTCATGATATATTTTTTAGGACTACCATGTGATTTTGATATACGCACCGGATGAGCGAGCAGTCGTCTACGATTTAGACAGTGCGCTTCCGTTTCCTACGCATTTTTGGAAATATGCAACAGAAACGTTCAGATCTGACGAGGCTCTTAGACCTGAGTATCATCGAAGATTTCGACTTGTCCCTGCTGCTACTTACCTGCAGCATTTTGCCTCAAACAGACATCACATGAAACGAGAAGATGGATCTTGGATTAAAATACCTCCGGATTATCCACCGATTTCAACACCAAGTAATTTCAAAAATTCAAAAAATCGACGAATAACAAGTTTTGTCACAATTGTAGTACGAATTTTATTTTACAGCGTGCAAGGACAATTTGGATTCATTTATTAACATGGACCAAGGAACTGGATTCGGAGTGGTAATGAGCTTGAAACAACTAGTCAATAGATTTTACAGACCAAACGTGAACGCGGCGGCCGCGGCCCCGCCGCAACCGCAGCCAGCTCCGACATAATTCGCAACCCAAAGTACATCGAGTTCAAACGACATCGTGCTCTTCTTTAAATCGCCGTGAATCGAAATTTGAAATTAATTTTAATGAACGATTGCGCTTGTTGCAATGCATTTGCATTGCAAATGAGAGCGAACTGCGATGACAAAAAAGAATGTATTTGGAAGAGTTTCGCTGTTGAAAAAGTTCCATCACAGGCGATACAAACTCTTTTAAATTGTTCAGATACCTCATCCAGGTCGAGTTTCGACCCTTAATAAATCCGCTACGCTACCGAAGAATAAACATTTTAAATTTACATCGAAAGAATAAGTATAATTGAAATTATAATTCTTTTAATGAAATTTCCTAGAAACTCGCTCTGACATTGTGATTCTTGGTTATGAAATAAAAAAAAGTTTGTATCGTTTTGATGAAATTGTTTTATAGGAATTCAACAGTTATGTATATTCGATGAATACGATTCCGATAGCGAATATATTGTTGAACAATGTTTCCCTCACAATTTATATACGCTTTTTTTCAAGGAAATGTCAATCAGTGTCGAAAGTTAATGGCTTCTAGTCACGCGTTTTACATTTAACCACTTTTAACTTGTCATTTTTTTGATTTTGGTTCTTCACTTCCTCATGCTTTTTTATGCTTTGTCAAGTCTAAGGGTGAAATCCAGCGATATTCATACTAAGCTAAATCAATAAGTCTGTTAACAAACTATTTTTAAATTCAGCTTCTAAAATGAATAATTAAATTTGCAATTTATTTCCAATTTTTTATTATCATAAAAATGACTTGATCTGACGTTTTCAATTTATAAAATGTGATACGGTACGCTTCTACAGGCAAGCAATAAATGATTTATCATTCGCATAAATTTGCTTTTCCACATGATTGATTGAATTAAAATGACTGAATGCCGTTTTTCTATTTATTGATCGCTTTTTATTACGTTGTAGCAAGTATTTGTAAATAAATGATTGAGAATAGGTCAATATTCAGCACATTTTTCAAGGAGGCTTTGCGTAAAACTAAGTCGCTACTTTTAGCGAATTGGTATCTCTTTTTGTGACTTGACACTTTTGGAGATAAAGTATTTCCGTACGTTAAGTTTATTTATTTATAAATATACGGGAAAAAAGGCACTGATTGGCTGTTCTGAATCGCAAACTTCTCAAAGTATTTACGAGAAATAAATAACCAATTGAAAGCACAAAGTACCTTAACAGAATTTTACAAAAATCAACGAATATAATGGTTCAAAGAAAAGTAAATCGAACCTTTCATTTTTGTGCTTTTGATTGCTCTTCTTCTGTGAGAAAAGATTTTATTAAAAGACTTTGATGTTTTTCATATATTTGTATTCCTTCTCTTTCTCACTTTTTCTATATGAACGTTGAATGAATTCCCTCGTCAACGTTAACCAAGTAATTTTTAATCGAAACAAATTTGTATCTTTTTTACTCTCGCCTATTGTGATATTACAAATCAAAAAATAAACAACTTTCATTTTTCTATTCTTCTTCAAGAAGACTTCATATACCCACCTGTAGTTTTCGAAAATAGGAATTTCTATATCAACATTGTACTTAAACTTATAACTATATCCATTTGCTTGTTTCTCATAGATAAAAATTGTTCTCTAAAACTGAACGTTTTTGGAGACCTTTTTTCATGATAAACATGTTTTATTCGGGATAAGGTGTTCGCGCTGGACTTGATTCGTGAACCATTCCCTAGTGATTTATCATGTACTTCGAAGTACCAAAACTGTTATCTCAGAACGAATTTAAAAGTTTTCGTACTTAATTAAAAATATACACCTGTTACCACTTTCTCCTCTTACACTACTCGAATCTAACCAACGTCTGTGTGTTTTTCAAAAGTTTATATACAACAAAAATAGTCGACTCGTTTTTACCTACTTCTGAGTCTTCAATTTCATGCTTGTGATTTTCACATCTTCACATAACTCATTTTTTATTTTATGTTTCAAAATTGTAATAAACTGTTCATCTCAGCTCAGACGAATGAAACATAATGCGGATTCTGGACTATCCGAGATCTGAAGCAGATGGAAAGTGAACAGAATAGTCTTGACGAACCGTCACAATTAAATATTAAACAAATTCTTAAATATTTTAATAAAATGAAATTATAGATGTTGTAAAGAATAAGCGTCGCAAACTAAGAGTTTGGATACAAAATTAAGTTTCAAATATTCTGCAGTTTTTTAGATTTCATAAAAGAAGCAATTTTGATAGCAAATCGCAATGAATTTTTGGAATCTGGTTTCCCCACCCAACGAAATCATCTTTGTATACTTGAATTGATAATGCATCGTCGCTTGATAAATTAGCACATTTTGTGAGAATTATATAGGCAATAAAATTACTTCAGAAAAAAATGAACAAAAAACGAAAAAAAAATAAATAAATAAAAAACAAAAATGAATTCAAATTGTACGAATTGTTTAAAACAACAATTTCCAATTAAGCCCGAAAGTTCGATTTTGATGTCATTGCAGAACAAATTGTAACATCGCTAAAGAGTTTACGCCAAAATTGTATTTTTTTTTGTGTGCAAAAAACTTCAATTGTTATTCATGTTGTACGTCACATCGAACACATAATGTCGTGTCTAAAAAAAATGGTTGTACGTCCAAAGAGAAACAAAAAATAAATCTGCGAATAAGTGTATGATGCATTGAATTACAGCAGCATTGTCATTCTGCCGAGTCCGTTTGACTCTTCTGTCCGGAATTGTGCGTTTGAATTGAAAGCTGATGGTTGTCGAACGATAAAAAAATCAGATGTGATTGCGTTACCAGTTCTTGTACAACAAAAATTCATATATGTATGTCAATCTCGTGTTGTAGTTTATGTGTAATGTAAAGCCGACAATTGTTCGAGCGTTATATGGTGATACATATCGTATGTTTGACAATGGGTGTTTCTTGGCTTAAATTTTGTTGTATGTTATTGCTTTTACTTTTCGGTGGAGAATTTTTTATTTTCAATGATAAATATAGGTGTTGACATTAACGTCCAGATATAGGGAGAAAATTGTTCTTCAGATTTCAAATTTTAATAAAAAAAATTCTATGATGTTGATCCGAATCTATTTTATGAGACAGACGTTGACATGCAGAATTGAATGACATGTTTTGTTTAGTAATTGCATAATGAAGTACCCTTTCTGTTCGCGAACATGATTCTCATTTTTCGCAGCAATAAATTTCATCATCGGCGGTATTGTAATTTTCATCAAAGACTGATGTACTACTTTTTGAATAATTACGACGTGTTTTAACGGTAAAACATTATTTGATAATAAGGTAATCGCTGGAAAAATTTGGTTGATTTGACAACAAGAGCGAAAGAGCGCGTGTACATTCAAGAGACATTCAAATGAATTATACGAAATTGTAAATGGGATGAAAATTCAATAAATATAATGTTGAAAAAAAGCTCTCTACAATCTTTTAATAATTAATTTTATTAATTGAAACGCGGTTAAATGAGAATTAATACAAAATATAAACTTCTATCTATACCATTTACACAGTACAAAATACACATTTTTTCTTGTGAGCCGAGAGAACCGGTGTCTCGTTTACAAAGTTTATCGTCAGTCTGTGAAACGAACTGTGTTTCATGTCCGATAGTACGGCCGAGCCATACTGTAAGTCGACAAGGGAATGTTATTCTTCGACAAGTGATGCGAGTCGCCCTGATCGTACTCAACGTCATAGTAAATTCCACTTTGATTCTAAAATAAAACAAATATTAAACAAATTAGTCACTCAGCATATGTTGTACTAATAATTTTGCTTAAATTATAAAGACAATAAATATTTTTTCATAATTTCCATTCTTATTTACCGCTAGAGAAGACCTTGATTTAGGTCTGGGAACATGGAATGCATTGCTTTGTGGAATTAAGTCAGCTCGGTCTTTGTCCTGAAGTTCAGAGTCAGAGCTGTCTTGGTCGTACTGCGGCTGGTGTTGAATAGGACGTTGCCTCGTCCTGGGTGGAGCTTGCAGACGAGGCAATGGGACTGGGGGAAGTGTGCCATGCATACTTAGGGTTGGGTGGTATCCAAACATCGCAGAGCTCGGTCTAGTTGGTCCCAACGGTTCAGTCTGCAAACATTAATGAAACAATTAAAACCAAGATTGACGTATATTTTTTCTCGTTATTTTCAGTTGTTAATTTTAATTAATAATTACCGCGTATACATTGGCAGTGGCCACATGCTCAGCCAAGTGTGGATACATGTACGGAGGTATGTTCGTAGGCGGGCCTTGTTTCGTGGAAGAAAGTGTCCCTGCGGAACCAACTCTTGCTAAAGTCGCTGAGAAAATTGAAAGTTATCATGCTAGCATGCAGGATAAGAAAGGGCAACAAAATTACAACAAAAATGTATTAAAATGAATGAATAAATTAATGGGCAAAATACCTGGCAATGTACCGGGGATTCCGCCTTGCATATATCCGTAAACGGGGGACGTGAGACATTTTTGTTCTCGGGACCATTTTCGGCTAAAAGATTAAATAGATTATTTATTAATATAAAACGGTTATGATTTTTAATATTAATTTATTTATTTTTGTTATTAGTAGTTAATTTACCTCCACATAACGAGACAAACAAGAGTCAAAACGATGATTATGAAAGCTGCGACACTAGCGCCAATTGCTACGCCTAAAACTTCACCATCAATTTCGCATTGCGACCCATAATAATTTCCTTTGCATCTGAATAAAATAATATGATAAATGATTAAAAACTACAACTTTGAAAATATAGTAAAAAAGGTTATGGTTATTTATCGAAAACAAGAAAACAGAGTGATAAGATGGTGCCACTGATATAATCTTATTAAGGAGGAATTTTTTGGAAGAAAAACCCTGATAATCGAATTTGGGCATCGGTGGCGCCATCTACTTCAATCTACACTCGGAGAGTTTCAAACCGCTGCGTTATGATGCGCGCGCATCATAACGACAGTTGCTTTTGGGGACAGCGCAGGCAAGTGAGTCTCAATAAGAGTGGGGGGCGGCTGACCGCTCAGACACTCAGACCGTTGTCATCGTTCGGGACGCACGTCTACCCCTTCCATTAGTAAAAGAATGGGACAACTTACGTGCAGTACATCTGATCGTTTTGGTACGAGCATGTTCCTCTGTTGGTGCAGTGTGACGAGGGACATGAAAGGCAACTTCTTCCAGAGTCACTTGGATCATTCTTGTGAGGATCTTTGAAACCCGATTTGCAACTGCAGGTAAATCCTCCCCAAGTATTTGAGCAGACTGCCGCCGAATGGCAATCGTTTAGTTCAGAAGATGCACATTCGTCCAAGTCTGAAAATTGTAACGGGAATCAAAAATAGAGGACGCCATTTTGTTGGAAAAAATCATTTATTAATATTGGTTACGATAAAAATAGTCGTTTTTGTTTTTTGATATTCAACGCCATTTTCTTGAAAAAAAAAAAAACGTTTGTTTATGTTGGCAGCTATAAAAAGTATGTTTTGATTTTTAACCATAATCAAAATGGCCGGCATTTTGAAAGATTTCCGAGAAAATTGTTTGTGTACGTTTCATGGAAAAATTCTGAAGTTTTGTTTCGAATTTTCTAACGACAATCAAAAACAAGTTTTTTTTTGCAACAATCAAACTGGCCGCTATTTGAAAGAGTTTGTTGTTATCGTTTGTTTACTTGTCGCGTAACTGTTTCAAGTTTTGTTATCAGTTTTTGACGACAATAAAAAAGTGGTTCGGTAAAAACAGGCCACCATTTTGACGAATTTGGGAGAAAATTGTTTTTTTTTACACCATCAAACAGTGATTTAAAATATTCTTTTTATTTTTCAACGACAATCAAACTAACTGCCATTTTTTAAAAGTTTCGGAAATTTGTCTACGCCAAGCCATTTAAAGACGTTACGGAGAAAATTGTTTGTTTAGAATTCCGTGGCTTTATTACAACTTCAGAGTTTCGTTTTGGTTTTCATAAACTGGAGTTTTTTTCATAATATAATGTTTGCAGTATGATGATTAGAAATCAAAGCAGTTCACCTTCAGAAAGGTTTGTTTTTTTTGTATCGCATACAATTTTTTTCATATCATTATCATACCTTGAATATTGGTAACAGATCCTGTAGGGCTATCAACATACAGCGCACTGTTACCAATGTTATTATTCCTCCTGTGGATCACTCCCAGGAGATGCTTTTGTAACTCCGAGGCGAGGCTTGATCTCGCAGTCCTTTGTTCATATGACAGTTTCAGGGTAACATTCACAAACACACCGCCTTGACCTTTGCTGATGTCACCTTCATAGATGTCATTGATAATTGTACCGACATATTCGTCTGAGTAGGGTGTCATTGACATAGCTGATTCAACCTGGAACCAACAAGTGAAGCAACAAAACATTAATTCGATCGACACAATTTTCTTCTCAACTTTTTCAATTGTACTTACAGCTTTGTTAGCCTCGTACGCCAAAGTCTGATGAGCCTCGGAATCCTTGTCTTCCAGTGCTCTATCCCAAACTATCTTCCTCTCGTATATTTTGTCTACTCGCATCGATACTACGATACTAACAATACCTGAAAAGATGGAATTTAAAATGTTGCACTTGAGTTGTTTGTTTTTTTAAACAAAAGTTTAAGTTTAGATAAAAAGAATCATTTTTAATTTCAAATATATGGGAAAAACAGTTTGTACTGCTGCCTATTATTATTGAATAAAAAAAAATAAATAAATTACTTACGTTTACAGGGTAAATTATGTTGAAGTCTTGCAAATCCAGGCTTACAGTGACAAGCTGAGACACCTTGAATCGTAGCACAAGCTTCGTGTTGACTAGCATCACATGTACTTGTATCACCTACGATACAAGTGTCTATCCTAACAGGTGGTTGGGTAGGTCTTCTCAGGAAAGGTGGTTTTCTCCCCGGACCACTTGGTACCGTGGGAATACCTACATTGTTATCAACCTGAGCTACTGCGAACCTGAAACAGAAATGAAAAAATAAACCTGTTAACTTCAAAATTCTTTATCACCTTATTTTGCTCAAAAACAAGGTCATTTACCCTGTCCCCACTGGTGGTATCCTGGTAGGTTGGATCTGTGATTTTGTTGGGTTAATTCTTTCCGTGTTGTCAAAAAGATTGAGGTACGTTCTCTTCCCGTCTATGCTGACGAAACCTTGACCTTGCATGGCCGAGGTGAGGACGTCCCCGTTGGCTACATTCGCTTGCACTTTGACCACTTCTGTTAAAATAGGAATACAAATTTAAAAATTAATTAAAAATTAATTAGAACCAATTTTTTTCTAGGTCACTTGGATGGTCTCTTACCACCACTTCCGGGTCCGTGGCTCGCTGAAACCACAACATCGAAGGTGTCCCCTCCGTGGTGCTGGTACTTGGGCGGCGTCACAAAAGGTCTCTGTGTAGGCAGCTGCTGTGGGCCAGTGTAATCCAAAGTATCATCGAGGACGATTCCAGGTCTCGGACGGTACTGGTACCTGTTATTATCTGCAATGAAAAAGAACAAGACGTTGAACCGATCCGCGTATCCAGTTTTCATAATCTGCATTGCTAACGAGCTGCCAATTTGCATGGCCAATTTTTCATGCCACATACCTTTAGGGAACATTGACGCGGATGACGAGGCGAACTGATTGCTGACTTTATGGCTCGTGTCGGTTGTTTTGATGAACGTTGCAGGCAGCGTTTCGGTTGGCGTGGCCGTGTTCACCGTCGTGTACTCGGATTTCGTAGTTGGCTCTAAAAGAGCGGTTCGCGTAAACGTCATCGTCGATGGCTCGTGGAAGCTGTTTTCCAGTGGAATGACCGTCGGCTCTTGTTCCACGACCACGCGAGTAGGTTCGATAACATTCACGCTCGAACTCGTGTCGATCTTCAGAGTTGTTTGGAACATGGTTTTTGACGTGCTCTGCGGACTCACCGTCGAGGTCGAAGTGCTCTCTTTCGAAGAAGCTATATCAATCGATGGCTTACTCTCGGCCATCTTCGGGGGTTCCGTATCCTCAGTCTCGTCTAGATTTGTATCGTTTCTGTCCACGATTGGGTAGGTCTGAGGGGAACTAGTACCTAGGATCAAGGTGTTCTCTGTTAGAACGTTGTTGAGATTCAGAGGACCTTGGTAGGTCTTGTTTTTGTCGTCTGATGGGGCTACTGTTGAAATCTTCGTAGTTTGATTTCCACTGACTGTCAAATTCGTTTCAGCTTTTACGGGTGGTTCAGTCTGCTGAACCTCCGGAACCTTTTCCTCCGGTTTTTCTTTTTCTTTTTGGTACGGAGGATCTAGTGGTTTGTACGAGAGGATGGGTGGACGACTGCCATCTAAGAATCACAATAGTAAACAAACTTCTCTTTTTCTTCTTTAGTTTCTCAAGGTTTGGTTTTACTTACTCGGTCTAGGTCTATTCCAAGGCCTCGCCCCGTAAGGCACGATCTGCTCCGGGATAGGGATTCCTCCGTAGGGTCTCTTGGGTGGCAACTGGTTGATGGAAGGTGTATTAATAGCTGGCGGCTTTTCATAAGTGTGAGGCGCTGATGGCAAGGGCGGAGGGCTCATCTCTGGGGCAATGGACGGAGGTACATCAGGAAGCCTTGGCGGACCCCTGTTGTTGATTCTGAAAGAGACAACCATGTAATTGGAACAATAAAGCGTCGAGTGTAGAAAGCTGGCTCAAACTATATTTACCTCTTAATTTCACCATACCTCGTGGCCTGAACGGGTCGGTGGTGCGGATTATTGACGTTCACTTTTCCGTTCAGTAACTTCACAATGCCTGTAAGGATGTCCTGGATATCGGGACTAGCTTGTCGTTGCTCCGAGGCGTCTGTGCTTTTAGAGATCTTCCCTCGGGACTCTCCCCGAGCTTGTCTCGGTTGTTCCGACAGGGGTTGCTCGGATCGACTTGGGCTCTGGGGCTCCGACGAGAGACTCTGTCCCTGCGGAGCCCCCTCTACTTCCCCCGAACTCTTAATTATTGTAGGTGTGATTTTGCTGAAATGAATAATCAAGTTATGCCAACTTTAAAAAGAATTTGTTTGTTTTTTTTTTTTCATTAACAAAAATGTATACACTGACGTCTGGTTTCATTTCAGTTGCATCTACTTACGGATAATATTCGCCTGGCTTGACCTCAATGTTGTTTTCGCTGATGTGCTCCACATACTTCGAAGGCGACAGCGAGTCCAGCGACTCGTCATGTTCTCTCGACCCCAAGTCCTGCGTTGCACCACTGTTGCTATCGTAGTTTTGCAATGTCTCCGCCAGTTCTGGGAGCGCGGTCCTGTCCAAATTCAGCCTCGTGGAGCTCTCCTTTCTCGTACTCGAGAAATGGTCGCGGTTGCTGAGAAATACTTCTGAGCCCTCGGGGAAGTACTTCTTTGGTTCATTTTGTATGGAGCTAGCTGGTCCTGGAAATTTCAATCATGAGTTAGAGCTTGACTATACAAAATTAAAATCGATATCATGTTGGGTATCAATGAATGATACCATCGACATTCCTGCGGATCGGGTTCTGACCCGACACGTGTGTACACAAACTCCGTCGTATTTCATCCTACTTCTTCATTCACACAGTTACAAAAATCCGTTGCAACATGAAATTATGCTAATCGCACCTTGGTTTCCCATTCTTATTGACTCTCCTCAACATTGACCCAATTGACTACGAGGTCACAGATGTTATTTCAACCTACTGCTGATAGTCTGGTCGTTCATTCATCTACCTTCAACGTATCGTGAAATTATCAATTAAAGTAAATTTAGGAACCAGAGTTAATACAAGATTCTAAGTACTTCCTCTCAGAGTCAAAACACGCTAATTGTGCGATAACAGTATCGCTAACTGTGGTTTTTTCATAGCGCCCGGACGGTATCCCAATTAATTGCTCCGTGATTGTAATTATGAGCCGTGGTATAATCATAAGCTGAACTCAGGGATCTCAAATGAACAACGAGCAGTGTCTTTAAATTGGCAAATTAAATCGTTGGGTCGATTTGATAAAACTTAGATTTCGTTGAGATATGGCGTAAGGCGCGGATCTGAATGTAGCGTAAATAACGGGAACGACGTAAGAAAGGCTGGATAGACAGGTAACTTGAATGGCAAAGGTCTGAACTTGGCCGAGCCAAACGGGTCGCTGAGGTATGTGCGCAAATCGCCACGGGCAGATTGGAGAGAGTGTCATGTACCGCGCTTGAACTTCAACACGAACGGCAAACATTCTTGACGTAATGAACATGCGCTAATCGCGCGATTACCCAGCCTCCTAGGTGCTTTATTGATAGCCACAGAGTTCACGCCTACCATCCACTTAATTCTACGGTTGACGAGTCTTAATTTTTTGTCTCGTTTCTGAGACTTCAGTCGTCTTCTTTTATCGTGCAATATGTTTCGAAAGAAATTAATAAATAAAATGTTAAAATACATTTTTATGCAATCCCAAAGTCGATTACATGAAGACGATGAAAATATTGTAGGAAGAGGACAAGTTTAATTATAAAAGTCACAACCTTTTCATTCGTGGTTTACAGAAAGTTTTATTTTCAAGTTCGTGGAAAATTTTTTCTTAGAAAAAAAAAAGTTTTTTTTTTAAACTTTTTAATTATGTTCTTATGATATGAACAAACAAATGATGGAAAAGTATTTTAAAATTTTCAATCTCAAATAAGTGTATCTAAACAGAAATGATAGCCGTAATTATTTTAAACGCGTGTTCTTCCTTCCTGACATTACGTAAGATTATCTCATGCAAAATATATTAAAGTAAAATTGCACATGTTTATTACTTCTTTATCACTCAAAAACACTGCATGATAATGCCCCTAGCCATGTATGTAATAGTAGAGTGAAATTATTTCGAAATAGTTTTCTCCATTTTACGCAAAAATATATTACGTCTTACTCCGTACTAAAAATACAAAACTTAAGATTTTACAAATGAAATTTTGTTTAAATTTATTTATTATTTATTTGTATTTATTTAAACAAAATCGATTATGCAGTGTGTATTTTAAGAAAGATAAACAGATTGAAAACTGTGTCGTGAGACCTTTGTGAGTCAACCGATTTTGTTTTTATATACATGACACAGTATAATGGCCAATCGAAGTTCGGTCCAAAATTTATTTCCCATCCCGTGCTGAATCAACAATTTGTACAAGCCAAAGAATACCTTTCACGACTATTCGCTTAACGGTTTTTAACGCCATTAGTATGCAAAGAAAAGTTTCAACTTGAAATCTTGAGTGTCAGTTTCCATAATTCATCTACTTTAGAAATAAAAAGATAAAACAGAAATTTAAGGTGACGTTACTGGAAGGAAGAGCAAGTTCAAATTTAGTGAATAAAATTTAGTGAATATAATATATATTTATCTTGTTGAAACAAAATCAAAATAAATAAACAAAATATAAACAGAAGAGAAGCAAAGAATTCGCGATGTGGGACGGTTGTAAATATAGTGGCACAGTTGCGTTTGTAATATCAGATGTTATGTATATCCCTTAAGAATCTTCATCTTCACAGTTTCCCGTGTAATCTCGAAGCTTTGTAATCGCAATGCAGGGAATTAGGAGTCGACGTGGAGCGTGGGAATCTAGGTGAACCATTCTTATACGAGGCACAAAAGGTTACGGGTGCTAACGTGGTTTTAGATCTGAAAATTATGGCAATTGGAGTTTTACACTGCTCAAATTTTTACGGTTTTGTAGTTTCGTTGATTCTTACTCTTTGTTCATCTCGCTTGAAAAAAAGAAGGACTTGAAAATATAATTGCTGCTGATTTGTTAATCTCAAATTATAATCTTTGCCACAATGAGGTAATTAGAAACAAAACAAAAATTGAAACAAATTTGAAAAATTCAATTAATCTCACACTGTATCTTTACTAAAATAACAAAATTTTTTAATAAGTCTATGAATGAAATTAACAAGTGTGTAATTCTGAACTTTATTACGAACCAATTTTGTGTGACTCAAAATCAAAAAGAAATAAGTTAATTTTTTGTTACATTTTTTTTAAACAGATCCAATCTTTCATCCAATTTCAGATTCTGTCGTACTGATCCCAATTCCCACAACCTTGTAAGAATCTCGTCAGTATCAGTATTTGACCTAGAATGGCAAATTTTTCAAAAACTAATAATCAGTAGGTAATTTGCTCGATTGTTGGTTGGTAGGTTGGTAGGTGGACTGATAGTAAGTTCATAGCGTTTCTCCGGAGTCTTAAGGCGGTAACGGCAGACGTAACGGTATCATTAATGCTTTAGCTACGGCTTAATATTTATTACTTGTTCTCATGTGATATGCAAAGTGTCCCATTGTGGCAGGGACGAATGCCAGGCATTTTGTTTGTTCCGCGTGAAATTTGTTCTCTGTGAACAAACCCTCCCCCCCCCCCCTCATCCCTCGTTGGTTGGAATGCAATTACCGCTGCATTCTGCAACAGATTCGTATACATTTTTTTGACCCAGAGATGGGAGCAAAATTATAGACTTGATATATAGAGTAGGCTATAATGTCGTCTTAACATCAAACATCACGGTTGATTACTATAATCGTGAAATTTCTTTGCCTTATTATAGCTCGATGTGTTCATGCGAGCAATCGGCCGCCCCTGACTCGATCACGTGCCGAGATGAGGATATCTCAGTTAATTAAGCGCGGTCTTTTTTAGAGGGGTTTATATTAAAATGCTTACATAAATATTTTATGGCCGGTAATTTTCGTCAGCTTTAATCAACTCTGTAATTGTTTATTTGTAATAAATGTTTACATGTTCTTGTGAAAAAAATAATGATTGCAGAAAAAACGTTTTTATTTTTAATACATTTTTAATTGAGTTTAATATGTTTGGTGAGTTGTTTATTATAGAGATTAAAAAGTAAAGATAGATTTGCACGGGTGGGATTTTCAAAATGACTCACATACATTTTTCTAACATTCGAAGGTTTCGCAACCGCTGACGATTTCATTTCGCTTTCACGAATAACGTCATTCAGCGAAAGTTCGGTGACAAAAATAATAATGTCCTCATACTTTTGAGCACGTCGACTTGACCGGATGTCCTTTGTTTTATCGCATTCCTTTGGTATTTGTGATTAATGTTTTGTAAAACAAAAACGAATAACTTTCATCTAATTGTTATTTTAAAATTTCATTTATGAAATATTTTTGCTTCTTTTAAGTTTTTTATTATTTTGTCTCTGCGAAACAATAAAATAAAAACTTTTGAATGGAAGAGATAAAAATGTACAATTGTAAAGTTTAAAGTTTTTTTCGTTTTTTCAAGAGTTCAAGAGTTTTTTTTGTCTCGAAGTGTTCAAGCATAGCATCCGCTGTCTTCTGGTTACGCTTCAACAGGCATCGATATTTTATTTGAAAATGTGTTGTTCCGTCTTGAAGTCGTTACGATTGCATTATCTGCATTTCTAGTTTCATATGTATACGTGTGGCAGATAACCTGCACTCAAGTTTGGATGGTGAACTAGGCTAATTGTATACTTGAAACCCAACGCACGAAATCAAATGAAATAAATAAAACGACAAATATATTTTAAAGTTAAAATTACACCATTTGAATAAATGAATATCAAAAGATGCGTATATACTCATATACAATGTTATGTAAATGTATTTTGCATATCATTTTTACAGAAAAAGTGCCACGAAGGAGATCAAGAAAGTTGTCCAGGACGATTGCACATTTTTCACTATTGGATTCTGCTAAGCTGTCAAATGAAAAGGATTTTAGGATTACCATTAGAATACCATGGATTACCATAAGATTACCATAGGATTACCAGTTGGATTACCGTAATAGTGTACTTGGTCGCCCATCGGGTTTCGCGGGGCCCAAGAATTTTCGCGGTTCCCTCCTTGGTTACTACCGAAAGAACCAAGTTTCGAGAGGGATTTAGCCAGGCCGCCCTCCGGTCTTCGCGGGGCCCATGCAATCGCTTCAATTTTTAATCGGGTCGCGACGTCAAAAGTAATAAAGTAATATTCAATTTTTTGTTATCAATTATCCGAAAAAGTAACGCGAAGTCCCGTTATTAATT